>CATIWF010014603.1:0-26837 GCA_949630135.1 Balakata baccata | reverse complement strand
GGGAACCTAATGGGTCACACGCTTTGGAGATGTAAAGAATGAGCAAAATGGCTTAGGATGAGATCCAAAATATGAGAAAATTATTTTAAGTCGGTTCGCGATAAGATCGCGGGGAAAAATCGCTCGGGGGGTTGACGGGCCTGTGCGGGCCTACATGGGCCCGCTGGCCTGGCAGGCCTACCGATTGGCCTGCCAGGCAGGCCAGCTGGGCCTGTCCAGCAGGCCCAGGCGGGCTAGCGCGCAGCAGCACGCTGATTCCCGAATGACACTATATATTGGCCAAAATTGGTCATGGCACTATTTATGCCTCTTCACTTTCTCCTCCTCTCAATTTTGATCTACTTTTCTAATTTTCTTTTGGATCTAAAGGTCCCCAACAGTCAGAAAATAGACAAGGAAAAATTTTTGGGAGAAGAAAAATTTTTGGAGACAACAAGAAAATTAAAGAGTTTGATTTTCTTTTCATATGAACATACACCATTGCTAGCACTTTGATGTATGTTCAAGCCATCTCCCTAGTGGTTTCATCCTCTCATCTTCGCGTGGATATTGTTAGAGACAATCCAAGATTGGATTGTTGTGGTTTGCTATAACCCAACAAGGTGAGAAGTTGAAGAAAAATCAAGAAATTAAAAAGGTATAAATTCTGAATTTTCTTTGGTTAAATTAGTTTTAATTGGCACATGTATTATCCTTTGATTCGGGTTTTGAAAATTTTTATTTTCCGCTGCGTTATATGTATGTGATACATGCTCAAAACCCTTCAGTTGACTGATGAGCAATAAGTACAAGCTGTTAGACGCTCTCTTCCAAAAGCTTAGGAATACATACAAATCAATCTTACCCATAATGACAATATCAAAACATTCGATGATATTGCCCGATATGTTGAGCTTGAGGAGGATCGTCTTATCGCTGATAAGTCTGCTAGAGAGGCTTACATGGCTAAGTCCAAAGGTGCTTCAAACTCTAGTCAAAAGAGGGGTACAGGCGATAGGCAAGGAAAGGGAGGCAAGGAAGCCAATTTTTGCGGAAACAAATGCAAGCATGGTAGTCGCAGTGGCAAGAAAGGTAAAAATATGAATTGCTTCAATTGTGGGAAGCCTTGTCATTTTGCTCGTGATTGCACTGAGACAAAAGTATTGTATGATCAAATTTATCCCTTTGACTCATATTTAACAGTTATTTGATAATGGCTGAAATTGTTCTTGATTGGACAAACCATATAACGAGGGACTGATATGTCTTTATGGAATTTTGTCAAATTCCAAAAGGGATACAAGCTAGTGTTGTAGAGAGGCTGCACTCTTAATCTCCATGACAAGTTTTATGCTCTTAAAGTTCAAAAAAATTTAATGTTTGTAATTGTTTTTACTGGGACTTGGTTTTAAAATTGTATTTGATAATGGTTGTGTATAATTACTTTTGAACGATGTCTTTTAAGCTCTAGATATTTGTCAAACAGTTTCATGGTGTTGGACACTATATTTTTATGGATATGACTAAATATTTATTGTTGGCAATTCCAATTATATTTTTTTTATTGAATGATGTTAAAGACATGCTAGATTAGGACACATTGGGCAATGTCACTTAGAAAGATTAGCAAAGGCTGGTCTTTAGATTCCATTAAGAAAGTTGATTTGCTTGTTTGTGAGCATTGCCTAGTTGGAAAAGCAACAAGATTGTCGTTTAACAAAGTAAAAGAGCCATATTTCCTTTGTAGTTTATTCATTATGACATTTATGGCCCAATGATTATGAGTGAAGATATGATGTTTACTATTTCATCACATTTATAAATGATTTGACCAGATGCGGTCATATTTATTTAATCTCTCATAAGTTTGATGCATTAGATTGCTTCATGCGATACAGTAGATTGGTTAAGAATCAATTAAATGCAAACATTAAAGAATTAAGGACCGATCGAAGATAAGAATATCTATCCGATAATTTAAAAGTTATTGTGATGATAAGGGTATAGCTAGATAGCTAACTATTTTTTCCACTCCACAACAATATAGAGTAGCAGAAAGAATAATAGAACTCTATTAGATATGGTTATTAATAATGGTGCAAACTAATTCACTTTTTCATTTTAAGGAGATGAGCTATTAACTGCAACCTATATTCTTAATTGTACTCATTAATAACTGTTACTTCCACCCCATACAAGTTATCGAAAAGTGAGAAGCCTAACTTAAATAAAATGCACCCATGGGGTTGCACTACCTATATCCATAACATTTCTCATGAATATGAGAAACTTAATCCGAGTGGGAAGAGAATTCTCCAAAAGATACATATTTTTGGGAAAATATAAATGGAAGAGTAACAGAAATTGAGTCAAGAGATATCATTTTCTTATAAGAGGACTTTTTTGAAAGATGTGAGAGAAATAGGGATTTCTGAAAAATGAAATGGAAGATCCTAAGACTAGTGTGAGTGCAAAAATGATTGATTTAGCACCCATAAAGCAAGATGATATGGAATATCATCCTCCTCCTGAAGCTAGTGGGAATAATAAGTTGCTAGATTATATTCCTATGGAGCAATATCGTATGCAATCTCAACCTCAAAATAGTAATCATGAAAGAATTCCCATCATCGATTTGAGATTGAGGGGAAAACTTGTATTATTGCTCCAGATGAATAAGAGACCAAAACCAGTATAATAGGCTCTTTCTACTCGTAAAGCTAAAGAATGGATTAAAACTATGGAAAAGGAAATAGATTCGATGAAATTTAACTGAATCTAGGATTTGGTTGATTTACCACTAGGTTGTAAGACCATTGGGAACAATTGGGTTCTCAAAATTAAACATAAAGTGGATGGGACAATTGAAAGATGTAAAGATTGATTAATAGCCAAGGGCTACACACATCAAAGGGAATTGACTATGAAGAGATATTCTTGCCTGTAGGTAGGTTTATGTTAATTTGCCTCATTTTGGCTATAGTGATATAGATCGACTTTGAATTATACCAAAAAGATGTTATGACTGTTTTTCTTAATGGAAACTAGATGAAAAGATTTATATGGATCAACCTTTAGGTTTCAAACTTAAGGGATATAAGCGCAAAGTCTGAAGACTCAAAAGATCCATTTATGATCTCAAGCAAATGTTAAGATAATTGAACCTTAAATTGCATCAAGCCATACTAGAGTTTGGCTTTACGATGATGGAGGAAGACCATTGCGTATGTACTAAACGTTCAAATAATGGTTTCATAATTATGTCCTTATATGTTGATGACATATTGATAGCTAGAAATGATAAAAAGTTGATTAATGTTACCAAGAAATAGTTATCATCAAACTTCAAAATGAAAGACATAGATGAGGCTAGCTATATGCTTGATATTAAGATTTTTATGCATCGCTCTAGAAGGTTTCTAGGTTTATCTCAAGAGACTTACTTATATTAAGAAAAAATTAGAGCATTATCATATGCATGATTGCAAGTCACTGGATACCCCAATTGAAAATAAAATGAGCTTTAATCTTGATATGTGTCTTAAGACATGATAAAAGGAATAAATATCCAAAGTACCGTACTCCAACGCTGTTAGTAGTCTAACATTTACAACGTGTGCATATGTTTAGACATTTGCTACACCTTAAGGGTAGTGAGCAAATTTCAATCTAACCTAGGTACGAAATATTGGATGGCAATCAAAAAGAATTCGAGATATCTAAAAGAAACTTTAGATTGTGTTATGTGGTACCGAAAGAAGGATTTGTACTAAGTTAATAATATAGATGTTGACTGGGGAAGTGATCTTAATCAGCGCAAATCAATTTCTGGATATACATT
The DNA here is from genome assembly GCA_949630135.1 of Balakata baccata. Classification (NCBI taxonomy): domain Eukaryota; kingdom Viridiplantae; phylum Streptophyta; class Magnoliopsida; order Malpighiales; family Euphorbiaceae; genus Balakata; species Balakata baccata. The sequence goes on along the minus strand of CATIWF010014603.1, from coordinate 23,017 downwards.
CTTGCTAAATAATATAATTTAATTGAGTAGCAAGAAGCAATCTTGATAGTTTTATCAAGAGTTGAAACTAAATATGTAGGATGCTCCTCAACTATACAAGAGACAGTTTGGTTAAAAAGTTTTTGCAGCATATAAAAATTGTATAAGTCAGCATCTGAACTTGTAACAATTTATTGTGATAGTATGACTGCATTAACATATGATAAGGATCCGGAACATTGTTGAAAGACCAAACATATCTAGATTAGATATTATTGTATTAAAGACTTGATCACACATAAGGAAGTGGTCTTATAATACATTCCTACGAATAAAATGGTAGCATATCCATTTACCAATTTAATAGATAGGGAAGCATTTGTTAGACAAATGAGATCTCAGAGTCTGTGTAGGATGTAATCAATTTATATGTTGACGGATCACTTGTATATTTTGCTTGTAATGGTATGGAGTGCATTTCTTATAATTTGCTAGATTTATAGTTATTCTAGTTATATGAATACAATGGAAATGCAAATTAGCATAATTTGATGAAGTATGTCGATAGACTTAGATTGACTCTCTCACATGAGTAATCACCTTTAGCGCTATTGAGCGAGTAGAGATTAGACCAAATTTTTAAATAACTAAGATGTAGTGAGAGCAGTTTTAGCCTTGCTATTACATAATAGGTGCCTTGATAAGGATCAAGATGAGATTCTTCACATATAAGAATTGACATGAATGACTTCCCTACCATTCATGTTTCTATTTGGAGGAAGTTGAGTGTGAAACTTATTGTTTGACATTGTTGAATAGGTAAACAAGAGTTTCAGATTTGGCACTTTCAAAGCGACAAGATTAAGACTCATATGATGTTATCTATATTATGATTAAGAGCAAGACATACACTCTTTCATCTTTGATAAGAAAAGAACTGCTCCAACATAGCATGCATTTTATACTGCATGTGCTAAACAATCTAGTAAGAAATGAAATAATGGATATCTGCTTCTTCGCTATGTGAGTCCTAGAAGTCTTGAATACGAATTTCATATTTACTACCCTTTATGACTTATGACTTTTGACTATATCATGAAATAATGAATCAATATTAGCTATCTTATTATGTATCATATAGTCATGAGATGATTCAACTTAATAGAACATTCCTAGAAAAAGCTAGTTAATTCAGATCTGATTGATATGAGGGCAAAAGAAAGAATATTTTTGCTTATACAATCGCTACTTGTATTCACCAATCGAGGTTATTTCACTTAAAGCTTGAAATAATTTAGAGTACGAAGTAACTGTAAGAGTGATCTGAGTATAGATTCTTTAGGGATTAAATGATACTTGATAATGTGTATTAAGAAAAATATTTGGGGTAAATAAGCATATTATCAAGAGAAAATAGATCATTGGGTTGATGTCTCTTATATGTTCTATAGTTAGGTTTATATTGGAGTTCCCACAATTCGTATGCTTCAGGTCGCACGGTACGTTCATCTGTATGAATGATTCTCTATCTAACTTTAAGTTGTTGGGATGACACTTTGAAATTAATTAAGCTCACTATATACAAGTGAAAGATGTTGGGTTTTATATGAATATAGACCGCCCTTGTGGGCTTGATCAAGCCCAAAGCCATGTTGTTTAATATATAAAGATAAGGTTTCTCTCTCTCTCATTCTCTCTCCCATTCTAAACAACCAAAATCTACAAAATTTTCTTTTGAAAAGTTCTCTACCTCCTAATTCATTCAAGAGTATCAAAAGGCTTTTTGTGCCGTGAATTTGAATCTGATTCTAATAATCAGACGTTTTTGAAGCATTGAAATCACACGGACTTGTAAGTAAGTTTCCGCTAACCCGTATTATATTACATTTGTGGATTTAAAAATGGTTTGTCTTTCTTTGATCTGATCTCCTTTTCTTTTTTTTTTTGGTTTTGAAGCCAAAATATTCTTTTTTTTTTCTTTTCATTTTTCTTGTTCTGTTTTTTGGTTGATTTAGATTTCAAGATTTTTTTTCTTTTTTTGGCTTTTGTGTTTGAACATCAGCTGTGATTTTTGTTTTTAATTTCTGATTTCCAAACGAAAATGTTCGTTTTTTCCCCTTTATTGGTTTTCTTCTTCTGCAATCTAAAGTGTTTTGTTTGAAGGTTCGGTTGTGATGATGGGGTAAAACAAACCCACCGTCGCAATGTGGTCTGGCTGATTTTGGGATGCTTGAAAACTGTATAGAACGGCTTCCATGTGTGGAAGAGAATGAAATTTGGTGTTGCATGTAGAGTTGAGGCAAAGGATTACAGCTATGTGTGGATAGATTACTGAAAAAGATGAGTTTTTTTTTTCTTTCTATTCTTCTATTTTGAACACTGGATGTTTATTTTTGGCATTGAGGAATTTCTGCATTATGATTTCTGAGATGTGTTGTGTTTGAGGGTTGAATCCTTGGAATTTTTTTCACAATATCTGTTAGTTTCTCCATTTGCTGCATGAAACGGTGTCGTCTCTTTTGATATTCAAAACGCACCGTTTGCTCTTTTTTTCAATTAAAAAAATTTAAATAAATGGTTAATCACTGCAGATGGTAAAATTATTACGTTTTTTTGTTAGATTTTTTTTGGGTTATGGATTTGTCTGAATCTGGAATGTGCTACCAGTATATATGCAAATTTATCTGTGCTTTTTTTATTTTTTGGATTGTTTTGATCTATGAATTTTATTAGCCATTCAAATTTTGGCTATCATTGACATGAGATAATCCAACAGCCCATATTTTAGATGATTTTTGCAAATTTGTTGTTGTTTGACAACTGTTGGGTTTACTGATTTTTAACACTGGTTTTTTATCATAATTATCAATTTGTTGAGTTTCTAGGCGTTCTAGGCTTTTCATTACACACTGGTGATAGAGACGAACTGATGAAGAAACAAGAATCTTTGTAAGCTGTCGCATTCTGTACAAATTTTGGGACATCTATTATGTTTGACATCAATTATTTGGATAGGTTTAATTTTTACTTAGGCTAATTCAACACTATAAATAGCAAGTGTTTCTGCCTTTCTCTGTATCTTCACTGATTTTGATTTCCAACTTCCTTTTCAGAGGTTAAATGTTTAGTTTTTGTTGCATGATACATTTTTAGTTATTGCTTATGTTTTAATGATTTAATTTCAGAGGTTACATGTCTTAAATTTTTCTGCTTTTTTTATTTTTATGCACTATGTACATGCGGATGGTACACTTTTTTTTTTTTTTAGTTTCGGTTTTCTATTATGCTGCCTTTTTTTTTTTCCAAAAAATATTTAGTATTTATTTATTTTATTTGCGGATGTCAATTCGTATTCCATTAGCACCTGTATTGAAAGCTGTTGCCGGTCCCTCAATATAAAATGAAATCAGACGAGAATATGTTTACATGCAAGGTTCATTATGGATATGAAAACGCTGATAGAAATAAATATATAGTGTTTAATGTGGGCTTTAGTATTAATGACAATTATGAGGCCAAGAATGCTGCAGTTATAGGAGCCACTGACCACCTGAAAATCCTTTTAGAAGTTTGAGATTTTAGACTATAATTACAGGGATATGATTATTGCTAAAATGAACTGCGAAAACTTAATGAATAACTATATTGGTGCTCTTAGAGATGCTTGCAAGCATTTAGCCCGTGATTATATGTCTTTTGCGAGAAAATATGCAAAGTTGTCAAATGCATTGCGAAAAACGAGACATATTCCTGGGTGTTTTGCACTTGAATTAGTCATATCCCTGTACTTTTGGCTGTGTTATGTTTTTTTTTTTCCTTTTTTATTTAGAAATAGTGGATTATATATTAGTAGTGCTTTGTACAGTTTTTTTTTTTTTTTTTCAGTTTCTTTGCTGTCATGTTTATGTAAATAAATGTTGATTATAATAAAGTATGTTCAGTTTTTATAGTGTAAAATTGCAATTTAACTTTTCCACTTTTCCTGCACTGTAGTAATATTAGGAGAAAAAAACTGTTCTTTAAAATTTTGGATGTGTTCGGTTTACAGGAAAAAAATTTTATTCTGTTTACCTGATTAATTAAAAAGAAAACATGTGGACTGTAAAAAAAAATTTTATCAATTCTGTTAGAAATTTTACCGAATAAAATGTTTTTTTGCTTCTAGGATTTAATGATTCTACTTTTAATTTGATAATATGTTATCTACAATCATTTGCTTAAAAAAAATCCCCAGCATTCCACTTTAATAGCTAATTTTTTTAATCTACCATTACTCGAAAAAAAAAAAAATTTTGTCCCTTTTGTTTTGGTAAAATTTTTTACTGTTCATTCTGTTTTGAAATTTTGAATCGAAGTTCCGTTTATATTTTTTTTACATATTATAAATATTTATTGAAAAAAAAAATACGTTTTCACTATAGTAAATAGGAAATTAAAAAAAAGTTTTTTCGAGTTTTTTACTATATTTGTTTATTATTTTTTATTATATCTTCTAATTCAGTAACACCTATAAAAAATAGTTAATTGCTTAGTATCGACAAAAATTATTTTAATTCTATATATTTTACATTTCTATTTATTTTAGCATAAATATGTTTAAATATTATTATTATGGTTGCATAAAAAAACTTATTTTTTAAGATAGATTTATAATTTATTTATTTTTTATTTTAACATATATATATATATATATATATATATATTAAAAGATAGTAGGAGAAAATAAATAATGTAGAAATTTGTGTCTTGGTATTAGAGCCTGTAAGGTAGTATATAAAAAGTTGTGTTAAGATCTATAAAGTTTGAGTTTATATCTTTAAGATATCTTTAGTGTCCCTTACCTAGAAAGGTTCGGAAAGTAAGTCTTTGAGGAGACTGTAATATCCAGTAATTGTTTAACATTATAGAGAGACCTTAAAATTCTTTATGAAATCTTTATAGTTATGGATACCATTTTCTGTAGAACTACATCTTCAAATTTTGCTTTCATCTCTTCCAATGATTATGGAAAGATAGTAAATAGTGAATAAATAATAATAGAAAAATTTGAAAAATGAATAGATAATTAGAAAATACTAAAAGTAAATAGAGATAAGATATATAAAACTTCTACATACTAACTTTTTAAAACTAATTTTACTATCAAAACTGAAGAAAGGGTCATATAGTTATCAAAATAATTTGAAACTATCTAGTTACTTATTTAGAATTCTTTTAAAAAGCACATATATTGAAAATATAAATATATTCTTATTGGCTTAGTTCAAGTAGGAATCAAATCCCTGACTAAAGAAGGCTTAAATACATCTATTCTTGATATTCTCAGAGATACCAAATTTACAAATTTTGAAGATTTTTTGTTAAGTACTGTTAAATCTAGTCTATGCATGAAAACAATTTCTTTTGATTGCTATCCAAACTTTTATGTTTCTTTAAATGATAAAAAATATCTTGAAATCCTTAGTTTTACAAATTAAAACTCATAATTACCAAATGCTTGAATGTTTTATTCCAATTGTTTTGATTTTTAGAATTCATTATAAAACTATAATGTCTGCCTTTAATACAGGTGCTAGATTCTATTGTGAAAAAAGGGTGAAACCCTTTTTTTACAAACAATTCTTACTAGAGCAAATACTGTAACACTTATAAGTATCCAATGAGGAGAAATATCTCTTCCTGAAGAATGGATCTTAGAAGGAATTACTCGGCTTGAGCCTATTGAACTCTTAAAGTCTGATACCCAATTAAAACAAATAATCCAATACTATGATGAGATTGTTAGACTCTCTTTTAATAGAAGATCTACTAGTAGTATATATTCTGACAAATCTTCCATCTCAGAAACTGTATATATAGGAAGAATTTCACAACTCCCTTCAGTTATTAATATACCACATCCGATATACCTATCAATACCATCCTATAAAATGTAAACTATATCTCAGAAATACCTAGACCCTTTTATATCAATCCAATGACAGAGAATTCTTCAACTCAAGTCCAAAATATCTCATCTGATCAGCCAAAACAAGCTGAACCAGAACATGTACCAACCAGCCTGACTTTTTCGGCCATAACTGAAAACCTAGTTCATTAATTAAATGTTATTGAAAAAAAATTTTTAAGCTGATAAAATATTATTTTTTGATGATTTTTATCCTAAGCATAATCATGAAAAAAGATTTTGGTTTTTTAAAAATTTTTCAAATACTAGGAAAAAGATTCAAGAACAATTTTATGAATTTGTTTGTGAAAATAGAGTTCATATTTTGTTTTTTTATTGGTTTGAATGCTATGCTTTTTAAAACTCCATAGACTATCATTTTAAATTTGCTAATGAAATTACCATTAGGAACAAAACCACTGAATGAGAGACCATTACGGATTCTAGAAAAATTTAGTCTATACATCCACCTTTTCAAGATATAAAAATCTCTTTCAGTGATCAGATTGTAAATATCATTCCTCTAAAAAATCTAAATATTGATAACAAAACCAATATCAAAAATATCATTATTCAAAATAACTTTTCAAATACTCATCTCAATACCTTCGGAAAACAACTTAATCGTATAGAAAAACATATAGGAAAACAACCCATAGTTTCTTTAGATTCCCAAACCTCCAACACTGATCCAAAAGTAAAAAATCACATTTTTAAACCTTTTCAAATGTCCAAAAATAACATAAAAAATCTCCATGATAACAAAACTAAGTTCATTAAAGCTATCTAGGATCAGTTAAGCAAAATTGGTCCAAATACCAGTAGTTCTAACCAGCCTATAAATTGCAACTAGATTGGTCCGGAAACCCCAACTTCTAGAAGAAATGCAATCAATTAAGATTTCAATGATAGTAGTGCCTTAGGACAATTTCAGAAAACCACTCCTGAAATCAACATATTGACTTGGAGACAGTCCTCACAAGTCCAACAACCTTTACAAATAATTCATACACCATATATAGACATAGTTAAACCAATTGCTCAATCTCGTTTCAATGCCTCTTCTATCTACGATTGGAACATAGACGAAATTACTGAGTATGATATTCTTAGTTTTTTTTACAGCAAATGACTATGGTTGTCAATGCTTATAAAACCCAAATAGGAACCAAAGATAAAATTATTGCTAAACTCCTTATAGTGGGATCTCGAGCCAACTTAAAGGATTGTGGGATTATTATCTCACCTCACAACAACAAGAAGATATTCTGAATGTCGTTAAAATAGATGAAATAGGAACACCCATCCTAAATGAACAAGGAAATTCTCAACAGGATGCAATTGCAACCTTAATCTTTACTATTTCCTTACACTTCGTAGGTGATTCTTCTCATTTAAAAGATAAAAATGCCGAACTTCTTTCAAACCTTAAGTACAAAAAACTTAGTGATTTTCAATGGTACAAAAATACCTTTCTAACTAGAGTTATGCTTAGAAAAGACTCTAACCAACCTTTCTAGAAAAAAAAAATTCCTTACGGGTTTACCAACCCTTTTAGGCAAAAAAGTTAGAAATAAAATTAAGAAATTCTTAGGATAAAAAATCATACTCTATAGTGATTTCACTTATGGTGAATTGATTAGTCTCACCCAACAATAGAGACTCAAAATCTGTCAAAACTTAAAACTCCAAAGACATCTAAAATGCGAATTAAAGTGAACCAACAAGAGCTAGGTTCTTTTTGTCAACAGTCTGATATTAATACCAGCAAACGATCCTCTTGCATAGGAAATTGCAAAAATAGATCCCATACTAGTACAAATACAAAAGGTTCCAAAACCTATAAAGGAAGGAAATCTTCTAAATCTCATGATGAGTTTTACAAAAAAACCTCATTACAAAAAATCCAGAAAAGAAAATCCCAAGAAACTAGAGTCTAGCAGCAAGTATAAAGATATTACTTGTTACAAATATGGCAAAAATGGTCATACTTCTAGATTATGCAAGATAGATAGGAAATTGCATGGATTTCAACTAGATGAAAAAACTATGTCTAGAATCTTCGATTTACTTATAGACTCTTCTGATTCTGAACTAGCAAGTTTTTTTTCTAATTCCGACGATAGAAAACCCTTACAAACTGATGAGTTAGTTACTAGTTCATCAAGTTTTTCAGATAGTGAACCAGTAAAATAAATAAATGTTCTTACTAAAGAACAAGAATTCCTTTAAAATGTTGTCAAACATATAAATGATACCCAAATTCAAAAAGAATATTTATATAAATGCCTAAATTCCCTTAGTTAAAGTAAGGTAGAAAAAATAGAAAAAAAGCATTCTATTCTTCCTAACACATCTAAAAATACCTACGATCTTACCCATATCCTTGATAAAAAGGTAGAAAATTAAAAATAAACATGTCTCTATCCATGACATTCAAAAGAAAATTAAAGAAGTAAAATTAGAACTGAAAAAGCTAAAAGAAAAACAAAAGAGTGATTCATAAACTCTGCAATTGCTTCTTTCCAAATCTCTATAGGAAGATTCTAATTTGGATAATACTTCTAGTAAAGAACAATATGATGTTCAGAAAATTGAATCTCTTGAAAAAAATTCCAAAAGATTTTCCTTTTGTTTTAAGATAAATTACTTCAAAAAAATATTCTATTAAAATTACACTTGTTTCAAAAGATTTCAAAATTGATACTATTGAATTGTTCGATGCTGGAGCTAATTTAAATTACATTAAAACTTGTTCAATACCAAAAAAAAATTCGTGAAAATACTCATGCCAAACTTTTAGCTACAAATAATTCTAAGTTAAAAATAAATTCTAAAATTGATGCTTCAGTTTTAAATAATGATATTTTCCTCACAATTTCTTTCATTTTAGTTGATGATATACATCATACTATAATTCTTGGAATACATTTTATTAATTTAATTACTCCTTTTAAAGTTAGTGAAAATTCCATTTCTTTTAAATAGAATTCTAAAAAATTAAATTCTCAATTTATTGAAAAACTAAAAACTAGAAGTTTGAATCTAGTCAAGGCTTGTTCCATCCATGAAAATAATATTAATGTTTTAATTAAAGGAAAAATTTTCCATCTTAATAATCTTAAGAAAATTGTCTCTTTCAAATGTTTAGAAAACTAATTGTCAACTCATGAGATTAAAAAAAAATTCAAAATTACAAAGTCTTTTTGAAAAAGGGATCTGTTCACATTTTCCAAATGCCTTTTGGGAATAGAACAACATATCGTTGATCTTCCTTATGAAAAAAATATTGATAAAATATAGATTCCGACAAAAGCTTAGCCTATTCAAATGAATGCTGAATTAGAGGAGCACTGTAGAAAAGAAATTCATGATCTAGAACAAATGTTAGAAATGTACCCAAAAGGCAATTACCTTAGGCACTTAGTGTACACATTCATAAAGATATTCTTTCATTATATTAGTATTCATTTGCATATGAATTGATATAGATCTTAAACTGATTAATGAAAGTTCATGATATGAAACATAACATGAAGAAAATCATGATGAGATCATGATAAAAAAATACTATCATGTGTAATCATGACAGTATCTAAGTTATCTTTAGTCATAGGATCAACAAGACGGGACATTATTGATCCGGATAGACTAGCATGTGTTATACTCCTCATTTGGATTAAGTAGTAGATCACATAAGCTGTGAGGATGAGATGTTCAGAGTTAACATGTAGATGCTTGTGAAGAGTGGTCAAATACATTGAATGACCTGCTATGAAACGATCATATGGATTGTCTATTCAAATATCAATGATAGTCTCATCATAGCAATGGTGTAAGTATCCTTAGACTTAAGGTACTCAAGGATATATTAGATACCGATTATGTGCTTTGACTTTATTCCTTATTGTCTTATAGAGGTCGCTCATAGAGTGGTGATTGGATACATCTTGAAGTATTCAAAGGCAATTAGCTAGCTAACAAAGGATTAACCGCTCCCGATAGAGGGATAGTATACCCACTGTCTCTTGTCAAGATCGTTACTCGGGAATCTCTGGCTAAAGTGGAAATGTCATGAAAATGATCTTCAATGACATGTCTAATTGAGTAATGAGTCTCAGTGACAAAATCTAATATCACTTGGACTAGGTGTAACGTAGTCAATCAAGCGGATCTGACACATAGTCTATGCTATGAACCGATTGGGGTATAGGATGGTGAGAGGATGAATTGTATATATTGTTGTCTATAGAAAGGTTCTTAGTCAAACCATGAACTTTCTGGTCAATTAGGGGTCATGATGTGTTGCTAAAAACCGCTCATGATTTGCTCAAATTAATTATTAATTTGAGTAGCCAACATAAACAGGAACCTAATGGGTCATACATATTGGAAGTATGAAGAATGAGTAAAATGACATTGGATGAAATCCAAAATTATGAGAAAATTACTTAGGGTTGGATCGTGATGAGATTAAAGAAAAAAATTCGGAAAAAAATCAATTGGGGGTTCACGGGCCTATATGGGTCCACGACAACATTGGGCTAGCAGCGCATGAGCTGCATGCATGCTGGCCCTTAGCTAGCGCATGGCTGCTTGCAAACTAATTGGCCAATTTTTGGCAAATTACCATTTTAACCCTCCAAACCCTTTTAGGGAATTTTGCCAACTCTATGGTGTCTAACAATATCTATAAATAGTATTTTTCCATCAGAAAATACGGTTAGCCTCCACAAAATTATTTGATAATTTTTCTTGTTTTTCTCTCTTAGAACACTATTATTTGCCAACACATAGAGTGTGTTCAAGGCATACTCTAGTAGTTTCATTCTTCTTTTTTGCGTGGATTATTATTAGAGACGATTCAACATTGGATTGTTGTAATTTATGACAACCTAACAAGAAGAAATTTTGGAGAATTGACACAAGAAATTAAAGGTATAATTTCTAACTATTTTTATTTGAATTAGTTTTAATAGCACAAGTATAATCCTTTGATTTGAGTTTTGATTTTTTTTATTTCTGCTACTATTTTATGTATAAGATATATGTTCAAAACTCAATATTGGTATCAGAGCCTCCTTGTGTCTATTAAAATTAATTTTAATTAAAGGTGCATTTGGATTGCACGGTTTTTTTTATATTGATTTGGAAAATTAAAATTCATTTGTAAAATTCATTTTATATATTTTTCTTTCTATAATATGATCATGCGATGATTGAAAATAATTATTTTGATTGAAAAATTGTTTGTATGTAATTCAAATAATTAATTTCAAATTTATTACAATATTGCTGAAAATTGCATTATTGATGAATATGTGATGTTGTTTGGTTTAACCATGGGGTTGGTCATTTTTTTTCTATAATTTGATTATGAAAATTTTATTTAGATATATTTAGAATGTTTTTAAGCCTCTGAAATTGTTCAATAATTAATTAAAAAATTTTTTAATTAATTTTGCAAACACTCTCCAAAACGGGTCTGTTTTGGTGGAATTGTTTTGTTTGATTTTTTTATATGTGTATATTTCTGCTCCAGTACCTTAAAATATTTTTTATGCAATATTTAATATATTATTTTGATATTAAATACATACCAAAATTATTTTTCTCAAATTTAAATATTTTCAAATTAATTCTAGATAATAAATGAGTCATTTTAGGTGTCTAGTGTGTCGGTTTGTATTTCTTAATAATTTTGATTTGTGCCAAAATTATTTTGATAGACTTGAGCTGACTTAAAAATGCTTAGAATGAAGATATAAGGTTCTAAAAATTTTGGAAAATTTTTTGAAATTAATTTTAAATTAATTTAAGTTGAGCAATTGCAATTCTTGTATGACTAGAAAGTAGTATTTATGTTAAAATTAAATTGTTTAATTTTTGACATCATCATAACTTGAATTTAATGTGGATTAATTTTGAATTAATTTCTGGAAATATGGAATTTATTTAATTTGATTAAATATTAATTTCCATATTAAAATGATATACAAAATTGAATTAACCGAAACAATATAATTAGGCAATTTTAGTTCAATTGTTAAAACCAATTTTCAAATTTAAAATCTAAAATTGTCGCTACCTTATTTATTTTTATTTTATCCATTAGAGAATGCAAGCTAAGAGTGTATGGAAAGACATGATAGATGATTATAAACTTAGGACTAATGTGATTGAGCATACATAATTTATTTTCGTTTTATGGTAAACATGGTCTGCGTGTCTCTGCCTCCTTTTTTTTCTCATTTATTTCTTTTCTCATCTCACTATTCTCAAATGTAAATTGAAGTTTTCTCTTTTGAATTATGTAATTAGATTACATAGGAATAAGATAGATGAAAATGCAAGGAGTAAGAAGCAAAAGGAGTTGGTGCCATTTACAAGAAGACAAAGAAATAAGAATTTGATTTATATTTTAAATGTTGTAATTCATGTATTTACCTAGGTTAGACCTAGTCAATCCTTCTATGGCTCGAGGGATTGATGTTAGATTATCCATAATCATGCCATGTAGTTATAGTAACTATTGAACATATGTCTATGTATGGATATAAGTTTAACATGTCATAAACATGATGAGACTTTATTAACAAAATTCCTTAATAAATAATAATTAAGACTAACTCCTCCATTAACTTGGGGAGAACCAGAGTTCTTCTAGATATTGGGTTGTTGAGCTAATTCAAGCATGCTCTATAAGAATATGTTCAAACTATTGAAATATGCATGTATGGATATAAGTTTAACATGCCATAAATATTATGAGACTTTATTAACAAAATCCCTTAATAAATAATAATTAAGACTAATGCCCTCCATTAATTTGGAAAGAACCAGAGTTCTTCTAGATGCTGGATTATTGAGCTGACTCAAACCCACTCTATAAGAATATATTCAAACCATTGAAATATAATTTCATGATTAATGGGTTGGTTTTAACCGATTTCATTAATTTATTGAGCTGACTCAAGGTCAATGTAAATTGGAGTCGGTGTTGGGTAAATGTACATGAGATATACATGTATCAAGAGTTGATAGCCCAATGATTTGTGCACACATCAATTAGTTGATAGTACAATTCGATAGTCGTATTTAAAGATGCAATTGGTATGGATTAAATACCTACCGATTTGATTTAAGAAGGCTTATTGAACTGACTCGAGGTTTTTCTTAAATTGGAATTGGATACCGACCCACTAAGAGAACTTCTAAATAAGTTCTCTTGAGTTCATAGTGAGAGCTATAGGTTCCTAATAAAATAATGGGAGCCCTAATGTGTTTTATTAAAGATCTAATATTATGCATTCATTCATGTATACATTTCTACAATCTCGATCTTTACATCCAGGTTGCTAGAATCATATCATTCAATGTGAATCAAAGCGTTATCATGAGTCCTACATTTTGACTAACCTAAGCTTTCTTGATTAGTATAAAATTGAGAATGGTTCTCAAATCCAAAAGGTTATGAAAGTCTTGGAATAGCTATTTTCCTTCCCTTAATGCTTAAGATACAAGTGTTATGAACAATTTGCATACAAAAAGGCATTTGGATGACAATGGATTGGTCCTAAGTTGTTCAAACTTCAAAAGCAGCATGAAAATGGATGCAAAACCATTATGTATCATCTAAGAGAGATGGCCGATGAGCAAGCTCACACTGAGTGATATGAAATATCTAAATTGCTCTACCACTTCAAGATGATAGAAGGGAGATCTAAAATGTAACATGCATTGTAGATAAATGGAAAAGATAAAGAGACATCTTAAAAGGCACTTCCATTGTGGCAAGTGTTGCAAAATGGAAATGGAATAAAAAAGCTTATTTAGAGTTTTAAATAAGCAGAAGTATAAGGCATATAGATGCAACTTCTACTTCAAGTAAATTTGTTAAAGAGGATAACATTGTTTCTTGTAATAACACATGAGTATTAGATACTGCATGTAGGTCTCACATATACAAGACCAAAGAAATAATGGAAAGCTTAAGAAAGGAGAGTCGAAACTGTGCATATTAGCTATAAAGCAATAGTTGCTACAATAGAGGCTTAAGTTTCAACACTCTCTAGTAAGCCTGTTCAAAGGATTAAACAGTTACAATTTTGTTTTAGTTTATGAATAAAGAATATAATTTTGTTTAATAGTTGAACAAAAGTTTTTCATCTGACTATTAAGAACAATTGCTGTTCTATATGGTCAAGTGATATTCCTTATGAAACTAAAACATTATGTAATAGAGTTTATGATCTTGAAATGTTTGATTCTATCCTCCATTTCAAATTTAAAGAGTTGATGATGTAAAACTATAAATTATGACATTGTCAACTCAGACATATAAAAGAGAATCACATGATGAGTTATGGTAGCTTGGGGTCACATGATTATGAATCATATAATATATATGAATCATATTTATTAAACAAGTTGACAAAATCACCTTTAGTGAAAAGGATGAATATGCAAAATGATTGATGGACCTTGTACATATAGATGTATGTGGACCATCGTTCGTGTAGGCCATAAATGGTTTTGTCTACTTCATTACCGTAATTAGGATCACTCATAATTTGGGTATTTGTGTATGATGAGATACAAAATTTGAAACCTTTAAAATATTCAAAGAATTCAAAATGAAGTAGAGGAACAATTTGATAAAAGTATTAAGATATTTAGGTTAGATCAAAGTGAAATAACACTTGAGTTAAATATTTCAATATCATATAAGAGATAATGAGATTTTATCTCAATTAACCATATCTTATACGCCATAGCATAATGATGTGGCTAAAAGAACTAGTCGAGCTTTGTTAGACATGTTGAGGTACATAATAAGCTTTTAGAATTCCTTGAAGTTTCTTTTATGGTCATGCACATGGGATTATATTTATGTGATAAATATAATACCTTATTAGTCACTTGATGTTGTTCCATATAAGATATGAAATAACATAAAACATATTCTTTCATAAATGAAAGTTTATGATTATCCTGCTTAAGAGAAGTAGATAATGTTGGATTAGTTAAAAGCTCAATCTAACCCAATATTTGTATGTGGGATAACCAATAAGAGTCATTTGAATATTAGTTTTACCACTATTTGAACAAAAGTTGTTTGTTTAAAGTATTCTATCTTTCAAAAGAAAAAGTCTCTTCTATAAGAAGATAATGGAAGCAAGATTGAACTTAATTAAGTTCAAATATACTCAAGCAGACACAAATCAACTGACAAAGCCCAAATATATTATTCATATAGATGAAGTAACAGTAAGACCTTATGAAATACAAGATCTTCGTAAGTAGGATACGAGTTGTTACTAAGAGATATAGATCTCTTATAAGTGAACAAAATAATCGTATTATTCATAGAGGATGATGAGCTTGCTACTTATGATCAGCTATGGGACAATCATATGGATTGTCTATTCAAATATTAATGATAGTTTCATCATAGCAATGGTACAAGAATCTTTAGACTTGAGGTACTCAAGGATATCTTGGATATTGATTCTGTGCTTTGACTCCATTCCATGTTGCCTTGTAGAGGTCACTCATAGGGTGGTGAATGGGTACAACTTAAGGTATTTCAAGGTAATTAAGTAGCTAATAGAGGATTTACCGCTCCTGATAGAGAGAGTATACCCATAGCCTTTTGTTGGGATCATTACTCGGAAATCTCTGGCTATAGTAGAAGTGTCATGAAGGTGGTCTTCAGTGACATGTCTAATTGAGTCATGAGCCTTAGTAACAATATCTAATATCACTTGGGCTAAATGTGACGTAGTTAGTTTAGTGAGAGCTGACACATAGTCCATGCTCTGAACCAAGTGAGGTATAGGATCGTGAGAGGATGAATTGCACATATTGTTGTTTATGGAAAAGTTCGTAGTCAAACAACGGATTTTATGGTCAATTAGGGGTCATGATGTATTGCTAGATACCGCTCATGACTTGCTTGAATTAATTGTTAATTTGAGATACCAATATAACCGGGAACCTAATAATTCACACATTGAAAGTGTGAATAATGAATAAAATGACATTGGATGAGATCCAAAATTATGAGAGAATTATTAGGGTTTGATTGTGATAGGATAATTTTGATAATCCATAAAATTATTTGATAAATTTTCTTGTTTTTCTCTCTAAGAATACTATTATTTGCTAGCACATAGAGTGTGTTCAAGACATACCCTAGTGGTTTTATTCTTCCTTTTCGCGTGGATTATCATTAGAGACAATCCAACATTGGATTGTTGTGGTTTGCTATAATCCAACAAGAAAGAAATTTGGAGAATTGATACAAGAAATTAAAGGTATAATTTCTAACTATTTTTATTTGAATTAGTTTTAATGGCATAAATAGAATCATTTTATTTGGGTTTTGATTTTTTTTTATTTCCGCTGCTATTTTATGTATGAAATATATGTTCAAAACCCAACAATAAAAATGTTTAATTTCTAAGTTTAGGTCTCCCTCGAATTGTGCTACCTTTTATTTTGAGATAGAAAGAGATACTCTTAGACTTGTTATTAATTATAATCCTTTAAATTCTGCTTTAAAATGGATCAGATAGTCGATTCCCAATAAAAAAGGTTTATTACAAAAACTCAATCCTGCTTCGATTTTTTCAAAATTTGATATGAAGTCAAGTTTTTGGCAAATCCAAATTTCAAAAAATCATCGCTATAAAATCGCTTTTACAAACCGCTTCGGACAATATGAATGGAATGTGATACCATTTGGTTTAAAAAATGCTCCTTCAGAATTTCAAAAAATTATAAATGACATTTTTAAGGAATATTCTAGATTTTGATTTGTTTATATTTATGAAGCTTTAATATTTTCAGCTTCTTTGAATGAACACTTTAGACACATCAAAACTTTTTTCTGTTACAAAGAAAAATGATTTAGTAGTTTCTAAATAAAAATGTTTCTTTTTCAAACAAAAATTCATTTTTTTGGGTCATTATATATCATAAAAATTAATAACCCCAATTGAAAGGTGTATTTAGTTTTCTAATAAATTTTCCGATAAAATAAACACAATTGCAAATATTTTTAGAAAGTCTTAATTATGTTTTAGATTTTTGTCCAAATATTAATAGATTAACTAAGCCACTTCATGATAAGCTTAAGAAAAATCATGTTCCATGGTCAGATTAACATACTAATATTGTTCTTACTATTAAGAAACATATTTTAGATATTCCATGTTTATATATTGTAGATCCTAGTCTTCCAAAAATTGTTAAAACGAATACTTTTGATCTAGGCTATGATAGAATTCTTAAACAAATGCAAGGAGGAAAGAATGTATTATGCAATATATTTCTACATATTAGAATGATACACCGAAAAATTATTCTATAATTAAAAAAAAAGTTTTGGGTGTTGTTCTATGCATTCAAAAATTCCAAAGTAATTTATTAAATCAAAATTTTCTTCTTAGAATTGATTGTAAAACATGGAATATCTAAAATATGTTTCTTAATAGTAAGAACAATATTAGTATGTTAATATATTGTAGATCCTAGTCTTCCAAAAATTGTTAAAACTGATACTTTTGATCTAGGCTATGATAGAATTCTTAAACAAATGCAAGGAGGAAAGAATGTATTATGCAATATATTTCTACATATTAGAATGATACACCAAAAAATTATTCTATAATTAAAAAAAAAGTTTTGGGTGTTGTTCTATGCATTCAAAAATTCCAAAGTAATTTATTAAATCAAAATTTTCTTCTTAGAATTGATTGTAAAAGTGCAAAAGATGTTCAAAATCTTGTATCCAAACAAATTTTTGTATAATGGCAAGCTATTTTAAGTATTTTTTTTTATTTTGATATTGAATATATAAAAAGATATACATATTTCATTTCAGATTTCCTAACTAGAAAATTTCTACATTCTAGAAACGATGCCTAAAAAGGCAAAAAATAAAGGAAAAGAAATACCCAAAAATTTTCCAGAATACAAATCTTTCTTTGATGTCTTGATAGACGAAGAAATATAGGATACTGCTTCTTCTAAAACTCCAAATTCTCAGAAAAAAATTCCAGCCTTAAATTCTACTCAGAAAATCTTAGATTAGTTTCTTAAAAACCAGATCCAAAAAATACTAAATTATTTCAATACCTTACAGAAATGTCAAAATCATTTAGAAAACAGCTTTGAGAGTCTATTAGCCTCGAATGATCTCTGCTAAATAAGAGGACAAGACAAGTTCCTCTCAATTGATTCCCTATCAGATAAATTTTTTATGCTCAATTTCAAAATTTGGGAAAGAAGATTCTTTAAAAACACTTTTACAAAAATATATTTCAAATTCCCAAATAATCTTGTCTCAAAAATTCCAAAATCCTTCTGATTTTGTTCTAAATGATATTTTTTTAAATATTATAAATATAGAAAAGGGTTTTTCATAATTCAAATCCCTTTAATAGCTTGGAAATTTTTTTTGGAAAAAGATGGTTTTATAAACCAATTGATTTAAAGAAAACTCCAATTTTTTATCAAAGAATTTTAGAAATAATAAAATCTACTTCTTTCAAAAAAAATTTTTTATAATGAACAACAAATTGATCCCGCATATTCCACTTGTAAAATTCATAAGGTTATTGCTCCAGGAGATTGGAAATTTGACTTTTATCAACCTCTTTATTTTCTAGAAACCTTAAAAAGATTGCCCTTTTTTTATACCATGTATAATTACTGGGATGACTAGCAAGCTTGGTTTAATACTTTTACAATCCAAAATACCAGAAAATTTCATACTTGGTTATTTTATTTTGATACCACTTGTAATTCCTCTTCTTTTCTTTCATGGTGACCCATGTGGTGGGATAAATTTAGAACAAATTTAGAATTCCTAAAGATAAAGCCTTATATTCTCAAATTCTTTAACATATTCAAAACCCATTATACACCGAGCCAAAAAAAAAAGACTTTCGGCCCTTTACCTTTTTTATTCAAGGTTCTATTTGCCCTGGGTTTTTACTTCGACTCTAGATTATTCTAACCATATGATTCTCATAATCTGAATGAGATTCAAAATCAAATGGTGGGACACATTTAAAATTCCACAAAGCTTACATCCCAATGAAGTTCTATTTTGGATTCATGAGCAAAAAAAAATTGCTTTCAAAAATTTCTTTACAGTTGAAAGAGCAAACTCAATTTCTTGCTCAGAAATCCCAAATGGCTACTCAATTTACAACAGCAAAAACTCCAGAAGAAATGCGAGCTATTCTTCAAAAATTTACACCAAGTTTTTCTTCATCCAAGACTTCATCAAATTCAGGACCAACTATTAATTTGGATAATGATGACGATCTTGAT
Source organism: Balakata baccata (assembly GCA_949630135.1). Classification (NCBI taxonomy): domain Eukaryota; kingdom Viridiplantae; phylum Streptophyta; class Magnoliopsida; order Malpighiales; family Euphorbiaceae; genus Balakata; species Balakata baccata. Next base: position 3,744 of record CATIWF010014603.1, on the reverse strand, counting down.
TTTTATCATGCTGATTTATTTGGCAACAGTGGATATTTAAAAAAAAAAAAGGTGAGATTCCTCAAAAAAGAAATACATTAAAAAGAATTTAACAAGGGTAAGCATTGAAAATTTTTTCTGGAAATTATCTTTTAGCCTTAATTCCCAGTAGAGAGGTTAAATCTACTACAATATACCAGTTGATATTCAAATACCAAGAAATTTATGTGCCGGATATTGTTCATTCAAGCTACGAGTTACTATACAATACTATTTAAAACACGCGTCTACTATAGCAATACTATTCAAAATTTCAAAAAAGACGTTGAGTACTGTTCAAGAAGACTATTTTGCCCCTAAGTTGCCTCTATAAGGAGGACTCATTTTATTTGTAAGATATTCAAGCATTTAGTGAAAATTGCTCTCTCTGTCTCTAAAATATCTAGGAAGCTCTCTCTCCTTTAGCATAAACACCAAAGCTTGTAAACACATTTCTTTTCTACTAAATATCTTACCTTGGTTCTTGTATCTCAATTTTCAAATACCTAAGTAAGATTTTATGTTTTTGTAATTTAAATTCCATATTATTAAAATAAAAATTTTATCATTAATTATTTTATGTTTTATGGCTGGTTTTACTATTTAATTTATTTTCTGCATTTATTTATTTAGTTGAAGTGGTGTCTTACAAAAGTATGTCCAAATCTAATAAGGTGATAGAAGGGACACATTTTTAATTTTCTATATTTATATTTCTGCATTTACTTCTTTTAAATTTCTGCACATTTAATTTAAATTTCTGCATTATTTAAATTTCAATATTTATATTTATGTCTTCTTAACTTTCTTATATCTTATCTCTTCTTTTATTATATTGTTGCTATTTATTTTCCTCTACAATCTTTGGGTGTCTTGATATACATAGTTAAACCAATTGCTCAATCCCGTTTCAATACCACTTTTGTTTACGATTGGAATATAAATGGAATTACTGAATATGATATTCTTAATTTTTTACAACAAATGACTATGGCTGTCAATGCTTATAAAAACACAAATAAGAACCGAAGATAAAATTATTGTTGAACGCTTTATAGTTGGGCTTTCAAGCCAGCTTAAAGAATGGTGGGATTATTAACTCATCTCACAATAATAAGAAGATATTCTGAATCCCATTAAAATAGATGAAACAAGAATGTATTTTTTATTTAGAAACTACTAAATCATTTTTCTTTGCAACATAGAAAAATGTTTTGAGGTGTCTAAAGTGTTCATCTAAAGAAGCTGAGAATATTAAAACATCATCAATATAAACAATACAAAATCTGGAATATTTATTGAATATATCATTCCTAATTCTTTCAAATACCCATCTCAATATCTTAGGAAAACAACTTGAGCAAATAGAAAAATATCTAGGGAACCAACTCATAGTTTCTTTAGATTCCTAAACCTTTAATACTGATCCAAAAGTAAAAAATTTCATTTTAAAACCTTTTCGAATGTCCAAAAATAGCATAAAAATTTCTAAGATAACAAAACTGAGTTCATTAAAGTCATCCAAGATCAGTTAAGCAAAATTGGTCCAAATATCAGTAGTTATAACCAGCCTACAATTCTAACCAGATTAGCCTGGAAACCCCAATTTCTAGAATAAATGCAATCAATCAGGATTTTGATGATATTAGTGCCTTTGGACAGTTTCAGGAACCCACCCCTGAAATCAACAGACTGACTTGGAAATAGTCCTCACAAGTCTTAAAGATCTCTCTATAGTAAAGATTTTATAAAGAATTTTAAGATCTCTCTACAATCCTAAGCAATTCCTAGGTATTACGGCCTCTAAATTCAAGGATTTACTTCCCGGACCTTTCTAGGCAAGGAGCACTCAAGAAATCTTAAAAATCTAAATATAAATATGAACACAGCTTTCTATATACTACCGTCCAAGCTCTGATACCACATATATATATATATATATAACTTTAATATGACTTTTTTAATGTTCATGTAGATTAACAGTACATGCAGATAACTTTTTATTTCAATCTTTCAATTTATAGATTTCATTTCTAACAATGTATTGTAAATAAATTTATCAAAATATTGTCCTAAAACATTTACGTAACCATATATTTTTACAATAATAATTACTTTATTTATTCAGTTTCTATAGTCTCCTACATTTACATGTTATATACTTAGTTTATAATCAATTTTTTATAGATGCAATATGAGGTAACTAACTAGTTTCCATATAAAAGAAGAAACATAAAGAATATTTTAATAATATATGGACACCTGTCCAATTGCTGTATAAAAAGCTAGACATTTGTAATGGAAAAAAAAAAACAAAAAAGAAATGAAAAAGTGAAGCAGCACCCTAGGAAATAACGGTTTAAAAAGAAAAAGATGTATCTAATGGTTTCAATTGATTTTTATACCAACTTTATCCTTATAAAAATGATTGTATTTCCATATTATCCTCACAAATAAGACCCAATCTGTCTCATCAAGCATAACACAGCAAGCACTCTCGCCCGCTGATAGTCGATCTCACTTCACCACTCACTGACGGACCATCCATGGGTGAATTTCTATTGTGCCAGAAACAAAATTAATTGTACAAATTAAAATATTTAATCAACTATATAAGAAAAATAATCATGCAAACTTTAAAGAAAAATGCAAACACAATACATATTTTACATGGAAAACCCTCCAGTGTAGAGGGAAAAAACCAGACCAAAATTTGTATCAAATCTACTATTAAAAAATTCAGGTACGATCAATACTCAAATTAATCACAAACTTGAGATTTCCAATACAAGAAATACACAAATTAATTCCTAGCCAAAATCCCAATTCTCCTTAATTGAAAATAGTTAAAGAAACAATTTTTCAAAATATTCTTGCAATAAACAATACCAGAAGACATTGACAGTGTCCAGAAAATAAATCAAATAATAAAAACCTCCTACTTTTGGATCTTTTATTTAGGCAGAAAAGAAAGAAAAACTTTGATATGCCTCAAGAAAAAACATTTCTTCTTTTTTCCTGTAGCCGTCACTTGTCTCTTAGAAAAAACAGTTGTTGGCCTAAAAACAAGATATTTATATTTCTTGGTAAAGAAACCAAATCAAATAAGGATTCCTAAACCATTTTTTCCTATTCACAACTAATACTTTTTTTTTTCCTTTCCTTTTCTTACTCTAATTTTAATCCTAAATTGTGTTGGACTCTAAGCCAACAATATCCCCCTCCAACCCACGAAAAAGAAAGTTTGCTTCTCAACAAATTACTTGGAGCTTAGTTGTAACATTCTCGACCATCCATTCATGTATTATCACATGTATTTCATTTGGACATATTTATTTTATAAATGTTTGTCACGAAACACATGCATACGTAGGAATTTCGGCGTGAATGTATTCACGAGATAGACTTGACACAGGTCAGTTTATTGCAATAAGACCAAGTCGTACGTGTCTAGCTATGATTTAAATAAGGACACAAGATATTGAAAATAAAATTAAATAAATGACTACTTTTGAAATAAAGGAAATTTAGCATAGTTAAATTAAAGTAGACAAATTAACTAGATAGTATTTTGGCACTAAGTATTTGTAATTATATAGAGAAAATAATAATAATTAATTAATTAAATTAATTAATTATTATTATCTATTTAAATTATTTAAATATATATCAGAGAAAAAAAAGTAAAAAGTAAAAAAAAAAAAAAAAGAAAGAAAAATTGAAGTC
>CATIWF010014597.1:0-38147 GCA_949630135.1 Balakata baccata | reverse complement strand
GAGGTCGCTCATAGGGTGGTGATTGGGTGCAGCTTGAGGTATTCGAAGGTAATTGGGTAGCCAACAGAGGATTCACCGCTCTTGATAGAGGGAGAGTATACCCACTGCCTCTTGTTGGGATCATTACTCGAGAATCTCTGGCCAGAGTGGAACTGTCATGAAGATGGTCTTCAGTGACATATCTAATTGAGTAATGAGTCTCAGTGACAAGATCTAAAATCACTTGGGCTAGGTGTGACGTAGTTAGTCTAGCGGGAGCTGACACATAGTCCATGCTCTGAACCGAGCAGGGTATAGAATGGTGAAAGGACGAGTTGCACATATTGTTGTCTATGGAAAGGTTTGTAGTCAAACCACTGACTTTCCGATCAATTGGGGATCATGATGTGTTGCTAGATACCGCTCATGATTTGCTTAAATTATTTGATAATTTAAGTGGCCAACATAATCGGGAACTTAATGGGTCACACGCTTTGGAGATGTAAAGAATGAGCAAAATAGCTTAGGATGAGATCCAAAATATGAGAAAATTATTTTGAGTTGGTTCGCGATAAGATTGTGAGAAAAAATCGCTCGAGGGGTTGACGGGCCCGTACGTTCAAGCCATCTCCTTAGTGGTTTCATCCTCTCATCTTCACGTGAATATTGTTAAAGACAATCCAAGATTGAATTCTTGTAGTTTGCTACAACCCAACAAGGTGAGAAATTGAACAAAAATCAAGAAATTATAAAGGTATAAATTCTGAATTTTTTTTTGTTAAATTAGTTTTAATTGGCACATATATAATCCTTTGATTCGGGTTTTGAAAAATTTTATTTTCCGCTGCGTTATATGTATGTGATACATGCTCAAAACCCTTCAAATCTGATCCTGAAATTTCATATATAACTAGATAACAATATATCTACAATTTACATATTTTGAGTTTCCTCCAATATCGACTCTATCATATAGAAAAATAATTAAAACTGTAGATGATTCACTAGGTTCCTCAATTGAACCAGTTCCAGTCCGATGCTAATATCTTTCCACAGACACCAAATCATACAAAACTATATGTATCCATAAACCTAATACATAACGCTACAAGTGTTATGTTTGACACCTTTCTAGAATCAGTCTCTATGGCTTTCAAAATCGAGTTACAAGACACTGCTTGTGACAGACCCTAATCAGTCATAATGAATACTTAAAGAAGAAGAGATGATTGCTTACCAAGAACAAACTTTCAAGGGCTGAATTTACAACAAAACTTACGTGAAGCAATGAAGAAAAGAAGGCTCTTATGGGGGAAGAAGAAGAAGAAACGGACTGGGAAGAAATGGCTCTTCAAATTATGTGAAAAGGCAGAATAGGCAGCAATGGATAAGCCAAAGCTGCCTTGCCTTATCCTTTCTTCCTTTTTCTTTTTTATTTATTTATTTTTTTAAATTTTTTGATTTATGAATATTTAATTAATTAATTTATTTATTTATTTAATTTATTCATTTTTATTATTTTCTCTACATATTTACATGTACATAGTGCCAAAAATACTATCTAGTCAAATTGTCCAATCAAAATAATTTAACTATGCCAAATTTCATTTATTTCAAATTTAATCATTTTATTTAATTTCATTTTCAATATCTTGTGTCCATATTTAAATTATAATTAGACATGTACGACTTACTCCTATTGCGATAAACCGACCCGTGACAAGTCTATTTCGTGAACACGTTCACGCTAAAATTCTCATGCATGGGTGTGTTTCATGTGAATGACATTTATAAAATGTACATGTTCAAATGAAATGTATGTAATAATACATTTATGGACGATCGAGGATGTTACATCCCTGCTTTGATACCAAACTAAAATGTAACACCTTATACCTTTGGAAATTACTCATACTTGTATTATGTTATCAAATATTACATAGTAATAAGATAGGATCATGTTTCTATTAAGAGAATATTTATTATTTTTTTTGAATCATATCACAGTATCACTTTGCAACATTTAAAACTTTAACAAAGCATCACAACTTGACTATAGACATAATATATGTTTTACATATGTTTATAATTCATACACTTTGTTCAAGTATTTCAAGTAGTAAGTTCAAAGCTATATATATATATATATATATATTACTGCAGATTCACGACATTATACATATGCAGACATACAATCCAAAACATAAAATACATGTCCCTATACATATGTGAAATGCAAAGAAAGAGATTGGTGAGGCTTGGGCGGTGACCTATGTTCCATGTCTTCTATGTAGTATGCACTTCCAAAATGAGCTAGCTACTCTTTCTACATGAAAATTATGCAATTTGGTGAGTTGTGACTCAATAAGAATAACCATCAAAAGCTTTCTAAAGTACTTAGCTATTCATAATCACAAGTAATAATTTCTATTCATATGCATTTTACATGTCATTCTATTTGTCAATATCATATGAATATAAATAATATTAAATCATGTAAACATTTCATTTGCTCATGCTTTGTCATTTTCTTATTATTGTAACCAGGCTAAACAAACACTGCCCCGGGTTTCCATATGAACATTTGCCATGTAAACAATTGCATTTGCTAGCTAGCTTGATCATTTATAACATTTGCACATTTGTTAGGACATTGGCATTTTCTTTTGCTTTTGAACATTTTTTTGGGCCATAGGCCTCTTCTTTTGCTTACAATGTCATTTAGCTAGTCACAACGCCTTTTAAGTCTATATGCATTTGCAACAATCTTTGCTTAACCATTGCATTTAAGTCATCCATTACTTTTTCATATCATAATCATACCATAGTAATTATATAATTCATATAACAGCAAGTCAAGTCACATTGCACATAGCATATAACAATCACACATACTAGAGAAATTGTTTAATAATTAGACTCACATTTTCTTTTGATATTGAACTCCTAAATTACTGTCTCTCACTTTTTTAATGGTCTCCAATTTGTTGTAAGTCTAATTGAATGTACAATTGATCAATTGGTAGCTAAATAGATTTAGTAAAACTTAAACAAGTTGAAATATGCATAATTTGGACCACAAACTAGGTTTACCATTTTAGCAGTGTAACTTTTATGAGTTGAGCAGCTTATAACTTTTTTTATACTAGTTCCATTTGTATTATTTTTATTTCTAATTAAAGATAACATGTAAGTCTATAAAATATTACACATTTAGAGCAAATAGGGCATTATGTAATTTTTGGTGCAATTTCTATTTATGTTCTGTTTTTGCCCTATTTCTACCATTATAGAGTTTTAGGATACTAATTTTGGTCCTTTATATCTTTCAACGTGTAAGTCAAATTTTTATGAAACTTTGTAGAATCATAGATATTTAAAATGAAACATTTTTTATATTGACAACTTTCATCCATTATGCCTTTATGGTCCTCAAATGGTAGGATACTTATGACTGGTCAAGAATAGGGTTGGCATTCGGACCAGTATGACTTGTGAATTCCATATCTCATAGAATACATAACATATTGAGGTGATATTTATGCCAAAATTTAGCTAAGACATATATATAATGTTTTGATAATTTACAAATTATGTCTATAAGGAATTCAAAAGGGAAAAACAATTGGCTAGACCTATACAGACACTAAACAGGCAGCTCAAACTATGGAACAAATATAATTCCCTTCACTATAACTCAACATCCACCTAGAATATGGTCACGAAATTTACATCTAGGTAACACAGAGAAGTAAAACTTTCATGTTTTGAGTTTCCTAAATTACGGACTCTATCATATAGAAAAAGAGCCAAAACTATAGATGGTTCAACTAGGGTCCTTACCCGAACCAATCTTAGTAATATGCCAATATCTTTTTATAAACACCAAATCCTGCAAAAATATTTACATACCCATAAACCTAAGAAAATCACCTACAAGTTTGATATGTGTTTCTCCAAAATCAATCTCTAACATGAAGGAAACGGAGCACCAACTCATTATCCCCAAAATAGAATTCTAGGAAGCTTATCTAGTTACTTATAGACAATAAACTTCAAGTTAACAATTCTCAATTTAAAATTAGCATCATAAGAAGAGATGGCAACTTACCAGAATTCATAGCTATGGTTGGTTACTGGAAAGTTTGAAGAAGAAAGAAATTAAGGAGAAGAAGAATACAACTAAGAAGATATGCTTATATATATACAGCCTAACCAACCGCCTCACCAAGTTGTCCCATATCCTTTTCTCTATTTTTTTAATTTTTATCCCTTATCCTTAGTTAATTAATTAATTATTTTATTTATTCATTTACTTATTATTTTTATTATTATTTTCTCTACATATTTACATGTACCTAGTTAATACCAAAAATACTATCTAATCAAGTAGTCCACTTTAATTAAATTAGATATGTCCAATTCAATTTATTTCAATTGAATTATCTTATTCCATTTCATTTCTAATACCTTGTCATCCTTAGTTAAATTATAACTGGACACATATGACTTACTCCTATTATGATAAACCGACACGTAGCAAGTCTACCTCATGAACAAGTTCAAGCCGAAATCCATATATATATATATATGCATGTGTTTCATATGAATTATATATATATATATATATATATATATATATGTTCAAATGAAATGTATATAATAATGCATGTAGGGACGGTCAATGATGTTATAAAAGCTCTTCCTTAAATGTTCAGCATGTTCATGAGCTAACTTTGACTTCATCACTACATCATCAATGTAAATCTCCATATGGTTTCTCAATATATCATGGAAAATTGCATTCATGGCTCTTTGGTATATGGCACCAACATTCTTCAAGTCAAAAGACAAAGCCAACCATTTAAAAGTCCCAATAGAACTAGGACATCTGAAAGCTATCTTAGAAACATCTTCTTTAGCTATCAGAATTTGGTTATAGCTAGAGAAGCCATCCACAAAGGATAACATATCATTCCTTGCCATAGAATCAATTAGCATGTTCGAAATAGGCATCACGTATATATCCTTAGGATGCATTCAAGTCCCTAGAATCCATCAAACACACATCTTCTCATTCTTTTTAACAATAGGGACTACATTAGCAAGCCATTGTACATACCTTGTTGGTTTGATAAATTTAGCCTTCAACAGCTTTTCAATTTCTTCTTTTACCTTCAGTTCCACCTTTTTGGACATTGTCCTTGGAAGTTATTGGTAAGGACAAAATTCTGATTTATAGGAAGCCTATGCTCAATAAGGTTTCTTCTATGTCTTGGCATCCCTTTGTAGCTTCAGGCAAAGCAATCTCTGCATTCTTTCAAAATTTCAATAATCTCTTTTTTCAACCCTAGAGACAATAAAGAACTTATGTAATTGATTCTCGACTCTTGTTCAGTACCAAGATTTACTTTTTCCAGCGGATCATGGACTTGTGATCCATTATCCTCAAATTTTAGTAGAGCTGGATCAAGTTCATAATCTAAATCTCCTCTTATTTGTCCTCTAGTTCTTCCTCAAATATTACCTTAGCTCCATTCACTCTATAGAATTCATCATTATCAATTATATCCACTAATTTCTGCAGTTGCATTTTGAACACAGTAGTTGCATCTGCCGCCAACTCTTCTGAATTGTACATAATCATTGATCTCATCAATGATTGGTTTTCCAATTGTCCAAAAAGGCACGATGATGGTTTCTAGGAATTTTTAAGTATTAACCCCTCCATCTATGTATATGGTTCTTGGTGAGCCATTCTTCTTTTTACCCTTAAACTTGATTAGGCCACACTAGTCATCATAAGACACTACTTCAATGGAGCTTGGTGAAGTAATAAATGGTTGCTTGTCTGCTCACATCATCTCTACATCATCTCCTATCCAAGACATCAAAAATTAGTGAAGAGAAGATGGTACACACCACATGGTGTGAATCCAATCCCTCCCTAACAAGACATTATAAGTGGCAGAAGAATCTACTATAAAGAAAGTAGAAAGAGAAGTCTTACTACCAATAGTGATGTCTATAGGCAAAACACCAAGTGTTTTACTTACCTCATCAGTGAATGTTAAAACTACCACTTCAATATTAATAAGATCATGCACAATCCTGCTTAGGGTGTAACATCCTCGACCATCCATACATACATTATCATATGCATTTCATTTGAGCATCTTCATTTTATAAATATTATTCACATGAAATACATGCATACATATGGATTTTGGCGTGAATGTGTTCACAAGGTAGACTTGCCATGAGTCGGTTTATCGCAATAGGAATAAGTCACACATGTCTAGTTATAATTAAAATAAGGACACAATATATCGAAAATGGAATTAAATAAAGTGATCAAATTCAAATAAATGAAATTTGGCATAGTTAAATTAATTAGATTATATTATTTGATTACATAGTATTTTTGGCATTGACTAGGTACATATAAATAAAAATAAAAAAGTAAATAAATTAAATAAATAATATAAAGGACAAAAAAAAAAGAAAAACAAGGAATGGGATAAAAAAAAAAAACTTGGGCGGCTGAATTACTTTTTCTCTCTTTAACTCCAATTGAGCTCATCTCCTTCTTTTCCATTTCCTTCCTCATTTTCTTCTGATTTCAAGCCCAAAACTCCAGCATCTAGCCATGTTTAAGGTAATTCTCCTCTCTTGTATTGTTAATTTTGAGTTAAGAAATTGCTTAGGCTAGGTCTATAAAGGTAGAAGCAACACATTATAGCTTTTGATTCTATTGCTGTACCAGTAAATTTAACCTCTGTTTTCTTCATGTCAGACACCGATTCTGAAGAATCACAAAACATCAAACTTGTAGATGATTGTCTTAGGTTTATAGTTATGTAAATAGTTTTGCATGATTTAGTGTTTGTGGAAAGATATTAGCATGTATCTGAGACTAGCTTGGTTATGGAACCTAGTTGAATCACCTACTGTCTTGATTATTTTTCTATATGATAAAATCTATAATTGAGGAAACTCAAAACACAAAAGTTATAGTATTTTGTGTTATCTGTATACTAAATTTCATGACTAGATTTTGAGTTGATGTTGAGTTATAGTTAAGAGAATTATGTCTATTCCTTAATTTGAGCTGCCTGCTTAGTGCCCTGTACAGGTCTAGCTAATTGTTTGCCAATTTGGAGGTCTTTATGGATATAATTTGTAAAATGTCAAAACATGAAAGTTATATGTATATGTCTTAGCTAAAATTTGGCTAAACATCACCTCAATATGCTATTTATTTTGTGCGATATGGCCTTCAGAATTCAGACTGGTCTGGATGCCAACTCTATTCCTAACCAGTCACAAGTACCCTAACATATGAGGACATTAGAGGCAGAATGGACAATAGTTGTCACATAAAAAATGTTCCATTTTAACATATCTATGTTACTATAAAGGTTCATGAAAATATGACTTATATATTGTAAGATATGAAGAATCAAAATTGGTGTCCCAAAACTACCTAAGGGCAAAAACAGGGTAGAAAGCAGAACATGAATATAAATTGCATAAGAAATTACCCAATCGTCCAATTGTTTTGAAATTTAGATATGTTATAACCCTACATGTTAGATTTAATTTAAATAAGAATTATATAAATTGAACTAGTATAGAAAAAGTTATAAGCTTGTGAACACATAAAGGTCACACTGCCATAATACCAAACCCTAGTAAATGGTCCAAATTATGCAAATTTTAATTTGTTTAAGTTTTACTAAGTTTATTTAGCTACCAATTGACCAAGTATACATTTTTAGGCTCACAATATATTGGAGACCCCCAAGGAAGTGAGAGACAATAAGTTAGAGGTTCAATATCAAAAGAAAATGTGAGTTTAATTATCAAACAATTTTTCTAGTATGTGTGATTATTGTGTGCTACATGAAATGTGAATTGACTTGCTTTTATTTAAATTACATGATTGCTATGATATGACTGATGATACTATATTAAATGTAAGGTATGTGTTTGTGTTACAAGTATATGTTTTCTTTGCACAAGGTAAATATTAACTGAAATGTATAATGGTTAATGTAAATGTAATGGTTAAGCAATGATTGTTACAAATGCATATGGACTTAAAAGGCATTGTGACTAGCTAAATGACATTATAAAGCAAAAGAAGAGGCCTATGCCTAAACAAATGTTCAAAAGCAAAAGAAAAGGCCTATGACCTAACAAATGTGCAAATGTTACAATTGATAAAGCTAGCTGGCAAATGGCAAATGTTCACATGGAAACTCAGAACAGTGTCTGTTTAGCCTGGTCACAATAAAAAGAAAATGACATAAGCATAAGTAAATGAATTATTTACTCTATTTAATACGATTTATATTCATATGATATTGATAAATAGAATGACATGTAAAATGCATATGAATGGAAATTATTGCTCGTGATTGTGAATTGATAGGTACTTTAGAAAACTTTTGATGGTTATTCTCATTGAATTGCAACTCACCAAATTGCATCATTTTTCAAGAAGAGTCGAGTAATTAACTCATTTTGGAGGTGCATACTATATAGAAGATATGGATCATAGGTTACCGGCGGAGCCTCACCAATCTCTCTCCTTGCATTGCACATATGTATAGGAATATGACATTTATATTTTAGGTTGTATATCTGCATATGTATAAATATAGTAAATATACAGTGATGTGTAAATTTATATTTGGCCTTGAACTTACTACCTACAATAATTGGATATATTGACTGAATTGTTAGCATATGTAATAAATTATGTTTATAGTCAAATTGAGAAGTTATACGAAATTGTTAAATATTGCACAGTGATACTATGATGTGATTCAAAAAAAAATTAATTATCCCTCATTGTATACATGATTCTGTCTTATTCTCATGCTATACATAATAACATAATACAAGTATAAGTGATATTTATAGGTATAAGGTGTTACCGTAAAACCCTCCCATTTAACATACTAGCCCGCTATATGAGGGAGTGCTACAACATACATGTTACTGAACCTTTAGTTATTATGCCCTTTTTGGCCTTTACCATTTTAACATATTGTGCTATCATTCAACTAATTGTATATAGCAATATATAACCATATAAGTAATTAACATGCATTCATGCTTATGAAATAATCTAAAATCAATAAATATGTTAACTAGGGCTAAATACACCCAAAATAAAACATTCATAAATCCTTAATACGAAAATCCTTTTCGAAACAAATGTTCAATGTCCCAATATGGATGAAAAGATATAATGCATAAATATGAGCCGACTCTAAATCCAAATGCTCTGACCAGCTTGGCTTTTCTATGTCAACTCTTTTTAAGGCTCCGGACCTATGTGTAAGAAATCCACACGCTAAGCTATCCAAACTTAGTGGTACATATAATAATATAAATTCTATCATGCATATCATACATGTTCAAATCATATCATTCATTACATGAAAGTCATAAGATAACACTTTGTCATAGTTTTCAATTCATATAATTATAGTTATGCCATCATGCCAAATAAATCATTACACATCACTATAGCGTACCTAGTAAGCGGAAGCCTTTCCTTATTCCTCACAGTATATTACTTTACCCTGTTTTCGTTTATTCACTTAAATTGCCCAATCACTCTATACTAGACTACCAGATATAGGTTGTGAATAGGGTTACTCTCGGAGCTGAAGCCACCCTACTCACTCAATCATAACTATCAATATTTGTACCTGAGTCAAGAGCGCTCTCAGAGCTGAAGCCAACTTGACTCATAACTGTATATAGAAATTGGTAACATAAAGGGTCAAGAGCGCTCTTAGAGCAGAAGCCACCTTGCCTGATAAATAATGCATGAAAAATCCTACGGTACCGTAACCACCCTTAATGGTGCACCATCTATCCTATAGTCAGTCCTAGTATGAGTAAGAACATTTATGTCTTTTCCTTTTTAATCGCATGAGCCTTAGTCCTTGATCATAACAACTTTCCATAATATTCTCATAGCAACATATCACATATTAACATTTATATCATCATTCCATATCATGTCGCATTGTGACCCATGTATCATCATATACATGTCAATTCATCTCACATCATGGTATAACACTTAAGCAAAATCTCATTAACATTATATTCATAAGTACTCCATTTAATAACATAGAAGACATGCCTTACACATTCATTCCATCATATTCAGCAACTAACACTCACACATAGGTGAGTTTGAACCCAAACACGCTACTGTGTGCCACTACGGCTTCAGTGCTGTTGGCCTAACCGTTGTAGGGCTATATAGGCCTGGAGTCGAGTAAGTCCCGCTTGGCACTCCCCTTTCTCGATTGGGAAAGGCCTGACACCAGTATGGAAAATTCCAGTTTTCACATGTTGACCCAAATCTCTTGATTTCAAGGCATATTACCAAATTCTAGAACATCATACATTATTGAAACATACCATTTTGTCATTTTGAACTTGCCATAATCCATCTAATTCTTATTTCATCAATTTAACATGAAAAACAAGAATAATTTATGTCATTAATTCATACCAATGTGTTCAAACCATTTGGATCAATAATCATGGCATTCAATTGATACAAAACATCCAAAAATACCCATTCACTAGCAATCATGCAGCCATAAAGTGAATAAACATGATTATATATACAAATCTTAAACAACGGAACCGAAATTCTCACTATGAATGTCTCTCACACGTTCTGATGTCTATTTTTATTTTCTTCCCCATTCCCTAAGATCAGACATATGAATCAAAGGTCACAAACTGTTCCATACCTTCTGTTCTACAGGGACCATATCAAAACATTGGAAAAACCCTAATTTAATGTGATTATAACCATTAAAATGGTGCTAAGGATGTTAAACTATTATCACACTTACCGAATCACATCTGGGAGTCAAGAACAAAGGTGAATAATCTGATTATAGAGGTTGTTTGGTAGAAGTCTCGTGTTCTTGATGAAAACACCAAAAAACCCTAAATTAAATCCTTGATAATTCAATCTAAATTATGTTTTCAAGTGTTAGATGAAAGAGAATCAATGGAGAATGAATGGAAGGGTTTCTGGAGTGTTTAGGGTGTGCAAGTGTCAACTGGGTTTCCAATTTGTATGGAGTAGGGTGCAAAAATATGTATTTATAACATATAGATCATAGGCGACTCCTGACTGGGAAAAAGTGTATCCTGAGTGGGAGACCTTTCTCAACCTCGAGATTACCTTTCCCTAGCGAGATTTGGTTCTGCCCACCAAAATATTAAATAAGCCAAAATTGAACCCTCAAAATCGTCATAAATTCTAGGCCCTAAATTTTTTGTGTTACAGTTACATAGGGCCCTTAGGGTCCTTAGTGGCATCATGTTAACTGCTGACCCATTATCCACTAGTACTCTAGAGATTAGCCTACCATTGAGATGGGCTTTCATATACAATGGCCTAATATGTTTGGTCATTTCAACATAGGGCTTTTCTAAGATCATCTTTTGAGGATTGCTTCTATGAATAGTCTAGATGGTAACTTTTGTATCCCTTCCCTTTTCCCTTGGTGAGTTATGGCTCCCTGCTCTTTCCTTTCTGATTCTCATCTCTTCTTTTGATTTAAACACATCCAGAAGAGTTAGTAAAGTAACATTGCAATGAAAGGTTACAGGAACATTACCTACTAAGATGGTACCTACTAAGATGGATTTTAGTTCAAGTTTTGCCTTGTCTTAGCACCCTATTGATTCCGTATCTTTTATGTATTTCCTTCCAAACTTGATTCTTTCAACCTCATCCCTTAGTACATCTACTTCTTCAAGTTTTTCCTCAGTAGGATCTATCTTTTCCTCATGTTTTTCTTTAGTAGTAGCACTTTTCTCCCTTTTCTCGGCTGCTCTTTATCTCTACAGCCTTCTTTTTTGAGTTCTTGTTAGTGCCTTAAGGAATCTTCTATGCTGGACTCTGTGCCAATGTTGACCAATTGGTACTAGATGTGGCACCATAAATCTCCTCCTAGTGAGCAATCTTGTTTTAGGGATTGAATCTCTCTTAGAGCTTTAGTGCTCTCTAGGTACTTTTTACATTATGGAACTTTAAATATGAACATCTCGATCTCTCCCTGGTGAGTAATTTCTCCCTATATCATTTTTTCTAGAAATTAGCCTTAGGTGGGATTGATTTCTCCCTCTATGCCTTGGAGAGTATCTACCCCCTAGCTCATTTCTCTCAAAGGTCGGCTTTGAATAAGCCCGATCCCTTTTTTGTGTACCTGGATTCTTACATCGCCCTATATGAGAAGTTCTTTAGGAATCCATATCCTTCAAATTTTGGGATTAGGTGCTAACCTTTCACTTTCCCATTTTTTTTCTTAGCATCTAAAAAGGACCTAAGGTCAAAGGCTACACTAATGCCATAGGTAGGAATGTTAGAGAGGTGCTCTAAAGGCAATCACCATTAGCACTTATTATACAATTCCATTTCATATGAATAAAAGGATTTTTCATTTATTAATGTTCATTGATATTATGAATTGACTGGATCTTAAATTAATTAATGAAGTCCATGATACAAACAGAATATGAAGGAAATCATGATGGGATCATGATATTGAGATTTCGATCATGTGTAATTATGGTTATATCTAAACTATTCCCGAGTCATAGGATTAACAAGACTGGATATTGTTAATTTGGATAGACTAGCACATGTTATACTTCTTGATTAGATCAAGTAGTAGATCTCATAATTTGTAGATATGAGTTACCTAGAGTTAACATGTGGATGCTTGCTAGAGTAGTCAAGTACATTGGATGACCTGTTATGAGACCATCATATGAATTATCTATTCAAAAGTCAATGATAGTTTCATCAGTCTCATCATAGCAATGGTACAAGTATCCTTAGACTTAAGGTACTCAAGGATATCTTGAGTATAGCATGGAGTGGTGAATCCACGTGCTTTGACTTGATTCCTTATTGTCTCATAGAGGTCGGTCATAGGGTGGTGATTGAGTATAGCTTGAGGTATTTGAAGGTAAGTGAGTAACCAATAGAGGATTCACCACTCCTGATAAAGGGAGTGTATACCCACAGCCTCTTATCGAGATCATTACTCAAGGATCTCTAGCTGGAGTGGAAATGTCGTGAAGATGGTCTTTAGCAATATGTCTATTTGAGTAATGAGTCCTAGTTACAAGATCTAACATTACTTGGGCTAGGTATGATGTAGTCAATCTAGCGGGAGCTGACACATAATCCATGATCTGAACTGAGTAGGGTATAGAATGGTGAAAGGATGAATTGCACGGACAAATATCTATAACAAGGTTTGTAGTTAAACCACTACTTTCCAACTAATTGGGGGTCAAGATGTGTTGCTAGATACTGCTCATGATCTACTTAAGATTAAGTGTTAATCCGAGTGGCCAACATAGACAGGAACCTAATAGATCACACACATTGAAGGTGTGAAGGAGAAGTAAAATGGGCTTTTGGATCGGATCTAAAACAACAAGAGAAAAACTAGGTCCAGACACATTCTTGATTGGGAATGTGGTTCTCAGGCGGGACGAAGGTCTCAATCCGGAAAATGAGTCTCCCAATAGGAAAATGCTACTTAATTGAAATAGCATAAAGTCCCAACTGGGAAAGTGGCTTCTAAATCGGGACTCACTCGATGTGGGTAGTTTCCCAAGCGGAAAATAATTTTCCAATTGGGACATGTGATAGATTAGGAATTTTAATATGATTAGGATTCTATAATCAAGTGTTATGAACCCTAGTTTCGAATGGACTATAAATAGTCCTCTTTCAGATTATTTCTATAGCTACAACATATAAAATTAAAGTGTTAATTCCTCTCTTCCTCTCTCAAGGATTAATTCTATTACTAGCACATTAGATTAATCCAAGCCAATTCCTTAAAGGTTTTCTCTCTTCTCCCTTTGCATGGATACCATTAGAGGTGATCCTAGAGGATTACTATGGTTTGCTATAACCAGGTAAGAAGAGAATTGAAGGACGAATACTCGGTTTTGAAAGGTAATAATCTTCTACTATTAGATAGTTTTAATTAGTCATGATTACATAGGTTGATCTTCTTCTTAGAGTTTGCAAAATTTTAATTTTCAGCTATGTAACTATATGAGATGCTTGTGCAAACTCCAACAGGAAATGGGTCTTCATCAATTGCCATATCTTCTTTCTTTTAAGGGAACTTTAGTATTCCTTTATTAATCTTATCCTATATCACATTTCTAAAACCCTAACAAGAATTAGTATTATGGTTCCAAGGGTTGTGATACTTACAATATGTCTTTCCTCTTAGTTCCTCCTTATATAGCGCTTGGTATTCTAAAGAAAAGCTAATGAATTTCTCTTTGACTAAGAAATCAAAGATCTCCTCAGTCTTAGAGACTTCAAATGTATACTAGGTTGGTTGTTTGAAGCTTGATTCTTCTTCCACAGGTTTGGAGTCTTCTTCACTAGCTTAGGACACATATGAACCAGTATTGATTAAGTCAACAAAATCAACTTCAGATATTTCCTCCTGATAGTATATGCCCATAGCAGCTTTCCTTCTGTAGTTTTCCTCTATGATGAGCTCTTCATACTTAAAGACTTTAGTAGCCATCTCGTAGAAATATCTAAACTCCATCCCCTGGAACTTCTTTCTCAACTTTATATCAAGACCTCTCTGAGCCATTTTGACATACTCTGTATCAAGTAAGTGGATTTTGCATCTATTCCTCATCTTCTTGAATCTTGTAATAAAGAGATCGACAGTCTCTCTACTCTTCTGTGTTACTCTAGAGAGTTTAGATATATAGACCTCCAGCTCTGCTCTGTAGAATTAGGTATGAAATTGTCTCCCCATTTCTTGCTATGTTAGAATAGAATTCCTAGAGAGAGTAGTATACCAAGTAAAAGTTGGGGCAGTTAAATAGTTAGGAAACAACCTGAGCTTGTAGCATGAGAAATTCTTATAATTGACTAACTTCCTACATTAAACAGTGAACCTGGCTATGTATTCTAGTGTTGACTACCCATCCTTTAACACCCTCGATATAATTAGAATATCCTCCAACCATATCAAGGATGTTACCATGCATGACTTTTTAACATGATAAAATTAAAACCTTATTTATGCGCTATGACCATGATGACTTGATAAAATAAAATATCCATGCATGCTCAATTTAAAACTTCTTTAACTTTAGCAAAATAAGAGGTATAATATACTGGCTTTCATTATCCAAAGCTTTACAAAATATAAGGAGTTACAAATTTACATGTCTTTCATGCTCAAGATATATACAAATGTAACTACTCCCAACCTATATGTACAAATCAAAATTAAAAGAAAAGTATTGAATATATCACCCACCCCTAAAATTATCTCTTGACTCTTTGGTAAGCTTGTTTTCTTGTCAACTCTTCATTTATCTACAACCAGTGTAGGAGATAAAACATTCACATGCTAAGCAATCTTGCTTAGTGGTACATATCAATATACAATCCACATGTATAAGTATATGCATATAGCATTATAACCACTCAACCACAACCATGTCATGAATATAACATAAAAAATTCACATATTATTCTAATACAATAAGCTCAATCAAGCTTCCCTAGTTGAGAGTACTCACAACAAGCTTAAGACCCCCTTAGTCTTGCACAAATATTAGGTACAAGAGTGCTCATAATAAGGTTAAGACCCCTTGACATCCTACAATAGTACCATGTTCAATTCTATTGTAACCCAAGCCTATTTGCCCTAATACAAACATACCATGGCATAAACCATTCAACACTCACATAAATAAATCATAAAAAGGCTCATTAGACACATACGTAATCTCTATAGTGGTCTAATTACCACTTAACCTATCAATATTTCCAATATAAAAGGAAACTAAAACGTGCCATAGTCATATCACAACACACACTAACACATATACACATAACATTAAATATTGTAAATCACAATTAACAACCACCATATTCGTTACTTATACTACCCTTAATTGCCATTCAATACTCCATATTACCTCATTTGCTTGTTATTATCACCATTAACTACAATTAATTCCATTTTATTTATTACCATTTATATTCCCATGTCAACATTTATATCACACAAAGTATATAATGCCTTTGCTTTCTTCAACAACTGCACTTCTAACCTCTCTTTCATTCCATTAAATACCCATCATCCACATATGATTCCATTTATTAACAATTCAACATTTTTTTAATAGATACAACAAGGCATAAACACTATCACACATGGCATTCATATAATATATCCATGAAGATTGTAAAGGAGATATGTACAAACCTTCCTAAAAAGTGCTCCTTAACCCACTACGTGCCAAATCAAGCTCGATCTTTACCTCGAAGTCGAGATCCTTCTTCCACACCGAAGCCTAAACACCGCAACAACACTTTTAGCTATAAAACAACTATAAAATCACTCAGCTCACCTAAAAAAAACATCTTTCCCCAAAGAAGACTCGAAACCCATCTTCTCAACACCCATACAAAAGTGGGTCAATCCATTTCAGGTAACCATACTCATAAACCCCAAAATCAACATAAGAAAATAAAGAAATCATATCTTCTTACCTCTTGAATACCAAACTAGAGCTGTTAGAAGGAAAAACCCAAGATTCCTTATCCAAGCTCCATGCTCTCTCTCTCTCCTCAACTTCCATCTCCTTGATTAAGTCTTCAAATCCTAGCTCAAAATTTCCTCTAATACGTTAAATCTTATGTTTGGAGGTTTAAAACCTTCAAGGAATCATAGGAGAGGATGAAATTTCAGAGGATTTGGGTATTTTAGGGTTTTAAGACTTTGAAAACTAGATTGAAATGAATTAAAATGACTAAAAATCCATTTATATCAGCCCCTTTCATGACCATGACACTTTTTGGTCTAGCCGTGAACAATTCTAGGGTTGTGGTTGAGTAGTTATAATGCTATATGCATATACTTATACATGTGAATTGTATGTTGATATGTACTACCAAGCAAGATTGCCTAGCGTGTAGATATTTTATCTCCTACCCAAGTTGTAGATAGATAGAAGAGTTGACAAGAAGATAAGCTTGCTAAAGAGTCAAGAGACAATTTTAGGGGTGGGTGATATATTCGATACTTTTTTTTTAATTTTGATTTGTACACATGGGTTAGGAGCAGTTACATTTGTACATGTCTTAAGCATGAATGACATGTAAATTTGTAACTCTTCATATTTTGTAAAAGCTTTGGCTAGTGAAAACCAGTATATTGTACCTCGTATTTTGCTAAAGTTAAAGAAGTTTTAAATTAAGCATGCATGGGTGTTTTATTTTATCAAGTCATCATGGCCATGTGTGCACAAATAAGGATTTAATTTTATCATGTTTTAAAGTCATGCATAGTAACATCATTGATATAGTTAGAGGATATTCTAATTATATTGAAGGTGTTACGTTTTGGTATCAAAGCTAAGGTTTAGGCAGTTTTAGACCTAAGTGGGTTATGGGTGTATCATGTAAACCTAGGTTATCATATATGACTCTAATCAGAGCTTGTTTTGTCAACTCTTTGGTTATTAAGCCGATGATACGACAAAGAGCAGTAGTCCTATGGGAAATGATACTCAGAATTAGTTGAGTCAAGCTAGTATGCTAGAATCAGGAGGTGCTTCTCATTCATAGCTATCTTCAGCTGGATTATCGGGTTAGGTGTAGGACCTATTATTATAGAATTTAGCAACTCTTTTACAACGACTAGTGCAAGCAGCACTAGTACCATTGCCGCCACCTCCACCTTTGCCACCACCACTACTAAAGCTTTAATATGATAAGCTTAGGAAGTATATAGTGATAGATTTTATGGGTAGTAAGGATGATAACCCACCTACAGCCAAGTTTTAGCTAGAAAAGACAGAGAGGGTAATGCCATAGCTTGAGAGCATATAAAACTAGAAAGTGAAGTACACAGTTTCTCTTTTATAGGAGCATGCTTATGAGTGATAGAGAGCTATTTTAAGAAGGTCACATATCCCTATAGAGCTGACCCAGGAGTTTTTCTTGGTAGAGTTCAAGAAGCAATATGTGCCCTGGGTCTATGCTAATGAGAAAAAGCGGGAATTTCTAAATTTGCAATAGAGAGGGATGACCACTGTGGAATATGAATAGGAGTTCACCAAGCTGAGTAAGTATGTAGCTAGACTCCAGGGAGATGAAAGTGATCGGAGTTGGAAGTTTAAGGATGGCCTTAACGAGGATATAAGGGTTTTGGTGGCTTCACACCAATATGAGGATTTCTCTCAGTTGTTCACTTCGACTGTCAGTGTTGAAAAAGCAAATAAGATAAGGAAAGTAGGTGAGCAGGACAAAGAAGACATTAAGGGAGTGACAGCCAGTATAGGCCAGATACCTAGCAAGAAGCCCTAGTTTACATATGAACAGTCTCAGGGTAGGGGGTAGGGATAAAGTCACTCTCAATCAGTACCTGTTGGGAGAGTATAACCTTTTAAGGTTCCCACAACATTTGAAATGGCCTAGACAATGGCTATGAGAGAACCACCACTAATTTGCAATTTATATGGAAGGAATTATAAGAGTGAATGCTGGTGGAACAATGAAATTTGTTATTGGTGTGAAGAGCATAGACATTTGAAGAGGGATTGCCTTTTAAGAGCTAGTGATACTCCTGCAGCTACCGAAAGGTCAACTCCGATCCAGAGTTGGGGATAGACAGGAGAAGCTAGAGCTAGTCAAGCTTTTTTCAAGTTCAAAAATAGGCTGGGAAGCGGAGGCCCAGCTCGAGTTTATATAATGAGAGCTTAGAAGGAGCAAGAGGCTTAAAGAGAGACTATTGGTGTGTTTTCTTTCCTTTGACTCTAATTGTATGGTAAGAGACTTGTAATCAGGTTTTCTTTTATGTTCCCACACAAATTTCGAGGATAAAATTTCTAAAGAGGGGGAGAATTGTAATATCCGCTAAATTGGGCTTAGTTGGAACATATGAATAAATGACATATGGAAGAGGCATTTTGGGTAATTAAAAGTAAGAATTTAAAATATATGTATAGATGCCATATGGTGGGTAAATGAGAGATATATTGGAAGGTTAATAAGGAATATTTGAGGTATATAAGGAGTATATGGTTGGTTCTGGGTCATGGGCTTTGAAAGGAGTTGAAAAAAAAAAATGAAGAGAATTGTGAAAAACATGATTCCTGACCATGAAAGGGTTTTATTCATGGCTGTGTAAGGGCTTCGTTCGTGGCCGTGAAAGGGCTTTGTTCATTGTCATGTAAGGGCTTTGTTCATGGTCGTGAAAGGGCCTTGTTTATGACCGTGAAGGATTTGTTCATGGCAGTGAAGGTAATGGTTTAGGGCTTTTTGAAGCCTTTTTGTCTAGAATTATTCACGATTAGACCTAAAAGTGTCATGGCCGTGAAGGGGGCTGATATAAATGGGTTTTCACGAGTTTTAATTCATTTCAACCTAGTTTTCAAAGTCTTAAAACCCTAGAATGCCCAAATCCTCTAAAATTTCATCCTCCCCCATGATTCTTTGAAGCTTTTAAGCCTCTAAGCATAAGATTTAACATATTAGAGGAAGATTTGAGCTAGGATTTGAAAACTTAATCAAGAAGAAGGAAATTGAGGAGAGAGAGAGCGTGGAGCTCAGAGGAGGAATCTTGGATTTTTCCTTCTAACAGCTCTAGTTTGGTCTTCAAGAGGTTAAAAGATATGATTTCTTTATTTTCTTGTATTGATTTTGGGGCTTGTGAGTATGATTACCCGAAACAGGTTACAACCCACTTGTGTTTGGGAGTTGAGAAGATGGGTTTCGGGTCTTCTTTGGGGAAAGATGTTTTTTTTTAAATGAGTTAAGTGATTTTATGGGTGTTTTATAGCTAAAAGTGATGTTGTGGTATTTAGGCACTGATGTGGAAGGTAAAGATCGAGCCTTATTTGGCACGTGGTGGGTTAAGAAGCACTTTTTAGGAAGGTTTGTACATATCTCCTTTACAATATTCATGGATATATTGTATGAATGTCATATGTGATAGTGTTTATGCCTAGTTACTATATTTATTAAAAAAAATGTTGAATTGGTAATAAATGGAATCACATGTAGATGTTGGGCATTTAATGGAATGAAAGAGAGGTTAGAAGTGTGGTTGTTGAAGAGAGCAAAGGCATTATATACTTTGTGTGATAAAAATGTTGACTTGGGAATATAAATGGTAATAAATGAAATGGAATTAATTGTAGTTAATGGCGATAATAACAAGCGAATGAGGTAAGATAGAGTGTTAAATAGCAATTAAAGGTAGTATAAGTAAAGAATATGGTGGTTGTTGATTGTGACTTACAATATTTAATGTTATGTGTATATGTGTAAGTGTGTGTTGTGATATGATTATGGCACATTTTAGTTTCTTTTTATATTAGAAATTTTGATAGGTTAGGTGGCAATTGGACCATTATAGAGATTATGTATGTGTCTAATGAGGCTTTTTATGATTTATTTATATGAGTGTTGAATGGTTTATGCTATGGCATGTTTGTGTTGGGGCACGTAAGCCCGGTTTAGAATAGAATCAAATATGGTACCATGGTAGGAGGTCAATGGGTGTTAAGCTTGTTGTGGGCACCCTTAGTTTTTATATTACTTGATGAGGGATCTTAAGCTTATTGTGAGTGCTCTCAGCTAGGCAAGCTTGATTGAGATTGTTGTATCAGAATAGTATGTGAATTTGTTATGTTATATCCATGATACATCTTCTCTAGGAAAAAGTATGAAACTCTAGTATTATGTATCCCTTTGGATAGGAATTCTCTCTATCAATCATATCTGAATAAGGCTTGTGGAATTTAGGGCGACCTATCTGTTTAAAGCCAAGCCCATATAGCTCTTAAACCACCTCCCCTACTGCCTCCATATCGTTGGTGCTGGCATTGGTACTGGAGCTAGTGCATATACCTACATAAAAGGCAAATGATGTTATTATTCCCTATTCATACCTGATCCATATGGCACATGTGACCTACCCACGGAGCCTCCAGATAATGGCAGTGGTTCTCCATAGACTCCAGGTTGATTGCCAGTATTGGAATGAGCAAAGAAACTTTGGGCGATGGTTCTAGTATTGGTGCGGCCTCCAACCCCATGGCCTAGAGTCCTTTCTTCTCTGAGGTGAGAAGGAGTTTACATTTCCTCAATTTGAGATTGTGAGCGGTGGAAGTCAACTGCTTCACTATTGACCCTAGAGTACTGTCCCCCGAGCTCATCAAATGGTTGCCTAGGGACAAGGTCTTACTTGGGTACAACTGTCTATTGCTTTGGTTCTCCCATGATTCTAGTTACTATTTTCTCCTAGGAGGTGGACTATTGAGTTAACTCCTCAACAATGGCTTTGGTCTATTTCTTTGTTTGTGTTGCCCAAACAATCACCAAGAAAAAAGGGGAAGAGGGGGGGGGATGAATTGGTGAGAAGATAAAAACTCTTGCACTCACAAGGTAGTTAAAAGAGTTAAGAAGATTGAGACACAAATTTTATAAAGGTTCGGGTATTAACTAACCCTACTCCTCTCCCTAACCTTGATTAGGTATTCACTAATCTAATCACTTATATTACAATTTGGAGTTTTAGCTAGCTCACTCCCAACTAGGTGTTGTACTACGGTTAACACCCAATCCAATTTTCCCTTGGGTCCTTATGGCTCACACAACAACCAATTCCTTATAATTTGGCTCACACTACCCAATTACAAGATAACCCAAGTGTTTCAAGATTAACAGTTGAACCTTTACACAAAACAATTAAGGAAGGGATTGAGAAAATAAATTGCAAGAGTTTTGGCACTTCTTAAGTTATTGGATCTTATTAAATGGCATTTTGGTAAAGTATTTATACTGATTATCTACCAATTAGTTGTTACAAAGTGGTGCCACAACTCTTTCTAATATTCTCTTACAAGTGCATTAAATGATGTCTGTAGAGAGAGCGGTCCCAGTCGGGAACATGGCTTCTTTTTTTTATACGTTACAGCTTTTGGTTGACTGATCTATCCAACGGCTAGTTTTTATTTAATGTTCCCCGTCAGGAATCCTAGAGTCCCAGTCGAGACTTGCCCGATGATGCCATTGCTTAGAACTTGGGTCTACTTGCTTCTAGAGCTTCCCACTCGAGACCATGCTTCTCGGTCGGGACCTAAGTCAGTTTGACTTTGGTCATTTTGACTTTATGATGACTTGGCATATTTTGGTGGTGTCTTCTTTTCAACGGTCACATCCTTTTAAATTTTCCGATCGGACTCCAACATGTCCCGGTCTGCTTTTGCTACTGGAACTTTTGGAACATCATAAAGTAGTGTTTCCCAATCTTGACATACATTTTCTTAGTCTATACTCGAGTCCCGATAGGGAAATACTTGTCCAGGTCTAGAAATGACATGTTCCGGTCAGGACATCACCTGTCTCGGTCTGCTTTTGCTACTGGAACTTTGAAACATCAGAGAGCCGTGTTTTCCTAGTCAAGACAATGGCTTTTCCCAGTCTATTCTTGTGTCCCAGTTGGGAGATACTAGTCCCGGTCGGGAGTTACACTTCTCCAAGAAATGTTTGACTAGTTCAATAAGGAATTCATAACCAAATGTGCTGAAACTTTGAACACTATCAAAACAATACTTAATAAAGATGTCGATAACATTTAATTTGATTGTCAAGATCAAAATAAAGAGCAATTATCCTAAGGCTAACAATCTCTTCCTTTTTTATTTTGACAATCAATCTAGGCAAAAATAACAAATTGATAGTTTTATAAACAAATTGACATATTGAATCATAAGTATTCAAAGTTTCACATAATTTAAAAGTATAAAACATATTGAATGGATAAAGTCACAAAATCAACATAATTGATAATTTTAAATTTTTGCATAGTTATTATGTTCTTTCTTCTCCCTTTTTATCAATATCAAAAAGAATGAAATACTAAGTTGATATAGAGAAGAAACCATTTTATTAATAAAGTAAATGTATTACAAGGAAAACATGTGAAAACTAAAAGTTGAAAGAGGAAAAAAATGCTAAGTTATGCATCTCCTTCTTCATCACTTGCCTCCTCTTTCTCTGCACCACCTTCCTATTCCTCATGAGTGCCTTGCTCCCCCTTGAATGGTAGGGCTTGTTCAAAGCTATGAGTATATACATTTTGATTTAGTAGCCCTTGCATGCTTTGAATATCTAAATGAAGGTGTTGCATCATATCCATCAAGGTGTTGAAGGATTGCATTTGAAAGTCGTAAAGACTTTACAAGGTTAGTTGTTGTTGTGGTTAAGGAGGTGGTGGTGGAAGTGGCATCTCTAGTGCACTTGAGCCTTCTCCTCCTATAGAGAGCCTTACTCTCTTCCTTATGGCCTATTGAGTGGCCTTTTGGGCACCATGTTCCCCAAAAGCATAGAAAAAGGAATCAACATCCTTGAAGGGTCTTCCAATTGCCTTGCAATTGAGGAGATATTGGATGTCCAAGAAACTCTCATATTGAGAGCGAGATGAAGAGAGAAGTGCACAATTTTCATCCTTCATGAGATGAAGATACTTTACAAGATAAGTGATTTGAGCATGGAGAGAAATTGTGCCTTTGGTGGTGAAGGCTATGGACTGAAATTTGTCAAGAAGATGGGCCATTTCCGTAGGCCAATTGTGAATCATGGCATAGAGTAGAGAAGGTCTTCATGGTTTACTTTCTCATTGCTTTCACTTCTTGCATTGATTGTGAAAGTGATGATTCTATGAAAGATGAAGTGAGAAAGCGTCTTGATATGCCTGGCATTAGATCGCTTGTCAAGACGGGTTTCAAGAGATATGCTTTTCCACATATCAATAGGAGAGAGATGCATGACTTGAGTGTTTATAAGACCCTTCTTTTTGAAGCCAAAAGCATCTGCAAGTTGACGTTTTATCATCTCTTATGGTTGGCTAAAGAGACGAAATTGGAGGCCGTAGTAACCGAGAGGATGTCTTGGATCTTTGAGCACTTGAAGAGTGGAGAGGAATTCAATGGTGAGTTCATCATGGCCATCTTCAAAGGGCATGACGAAAGTGGTCCACCCTATTTCCTTAAGGATGCCAGTGATTTCATCTTTGACACCCAATTTGTCAAGATCATCAATATTGAGAGTACGGTTGGAGATGAATTTTTTGGTGGTAAAGATGGCATACTGTTTCATTTCCTCCCTTGAGAAGGCATTGAAGATATCTTAAAAGGAGAACTAGGAGGAGGTAGCCACTCCTTTGCCTTTGAAGGCCCTTTATTTCAAGGTGCCAACTTTTGGTGATATTTGAGAGGGTGAGTATAAAAGGAGTTTGAAGATTTTGTTGTTGAAAAATTGAAAGAGAGGGAGTTTTGATGCAAATGTGAGGAAAAGAATGAGAATTGTGGGGTATTCATAGAGTTTGAAGAAGTATGTTACTGTTTGAAGTGTTTAAATGGGAGTTATAGCATATAAATTTGAATGGTGGCAGTTACAAAAGGCTACCATCAAGTCAGTCCCGATTGGGACATATGGAAACCCTCCAACAGTCAAAAAAATTAAATTTTAGACTCAGTCCCAAGGGGGATAGGAGGCTTCCCGAACATACACGTTTAAAAAGGTGCAACGGTCAAATAATATTCAAATGTCCCGATCGGAAAGTGTGAATTCCCGAGCGGGATATGAGGAGTTGTAATGGTTAAATTGATGACCAAGATGTCACGAGCAGGATATTGTTTCCAAGCAGAAAATGTGTTTCCTGAACAGGAGTTATAGGTACTTCGAGAATTTTTAGGAGAGAAGAGAATGAAACTATCCATAGAGTCTAGTATTCACATCAAATAAGTAAATAGCATACATTGACAAACAATTTTTCATGTAAAAACAAGGTTTAAAGTTTTCTCAAATCAATGTGCTCCCATCAAGCATACCAAGCTCTCTTTTTATAAAACAAAACATTTCATTATTTAAGAGCTTAGTAAAAATATCTGCCAGTTGGTTTTCTGTGTCACTAAAATATAACAATACATCATCATTTTGAATATAATCTCTTAAAAAATGATGTCTTATGTCAATGTGTTTACTTCTTGAATGTTGGATGGGATTTTTTGAGAGATTTATTGCATTAGTATTATCACATTTAATTGAAATGTGGTCAATTTCGTGACCATAATTCTTGAGTTGTTGCTTCATCCAAAGTACTTGAGTGCAACAACAACCAGCCGCCACATATTTAGCTTCGGCGGTGGACAAGGCAACCAAAACTTGTTTCTTGCTATACCAAGAAATTAAACATTTATCAATAAAGTGACGAATTTCAAATGTGTTTTTTCTATCCAACAAACTACCGGCGTAGTCGGCATATAAAAAACCGATGACATGAAATGAAGAATTTCTAGGATACCATAGTCCTAAATGCATGGTGCCATGAAGATATTTCAAAATTCTGTTTACGGCATTCAAATGTCATTCTTTAAAACATGATTGAAATCTTGCACACAAACATACACTACACATAATATCTGGTCTAGAGGCTGTTAAATAAAGAAGTGAACCGGTCATACCTTTATAAAGCTTTTCATCAATATCTTTACCATTTTCATCTTTGTCTAATTTCGTTGATGTATCCATTAGAGTATTGGCATTCTTACATTTATCCATCCCAAATTTCTTTATCAATTCCTTGGTGTACTTGGATTTATTGATGAAGATATCATATTTGCCTTGCTTAATTTGAAGTCCAAGGAAAATTTAAGCTCTTCCATTATACTTATATCAAATTTTCTAGTCATACACTTAGCAAATTCTTGGCAAACATCCTCGTTAGTAAACCTAAAGATAATGTCATCAACATAAATTTGAACAATGAAAGTGTCATGCTTATATTTTTTAATAAAAAGAGTTGTGTTAACATGCCATTTTAAGAATAAATTATTTAAGAGAAAAACATTTAGTATTTTATACAATACTTTAGGAGCTTGCTTTAATTCATATAAAGCTTTAGTGAGTTTATATACATGATTTGAAAAAACATAATCTTTAAAATGGAGAGATTGTTTAACACATACTTCCTTTGATATAAAACCATTTAAAAAGCTCTTTTACATCCATTTGAAAAAGTTTGAAATTCATGTGGCATGCATATGCTAATAAAATACGTATAATTTCAAATTTTACTAATGGGACAAATGTTTCATCATAATAAATGTCTTCCTCTTAATTGTATCATTTGGCAACTAATTTAGCCTTGTTTCTTATAATATTAACATCCTCATCTAGTTTGTTTCTATAGATTCACTTACTACCAATGATTAGATAGTTACTAGATCTTGGAACTAAGATCCAAACTTCATTTTTCTCAAATTATAATATATACTAAAACCTTTCATGGGTTTACTGTTTATGGTACAGTATTTTCACTTTTTTCCTTTTAATTCTTATATTTTCTATTTCTTATAATTTAGTTTTACTTTCTTTCTTTTTTTCCTCATATTTTTCATTCTCTATAATTTAGTTATTTTTAAAAAAATTTTCTTTTAATTTTCCATACTTTTCAATTTTTACAATTTGGTCCTCTTTTTTATTTTTCTGACTCCCACACTTTTCAATTTTATAATTTAATCCATTTTTTTTTATCTCTTATACTTTCTACCTTTTAACAATTTAGTTCACTGTTTTTTTACTCATACTTTTCAATATTTGCAATTTAGGTTTTTTTTAATATTTTTATTTAACTCCCGTACTTTCTGTTTTTTACAATATTTACAATTTAGTACATAATTTTTTTTCTTTTAGCTCTTATACTTTCCACTTTTCACAATTTAGTCCACTTTTTATTTTTTTTTCTTTTAATTAACTCCCTTACTTTTCACTTTTTACAATTTGGTAAGTTTCTCTTTTTTTCATTTTTTTCTTTTAACTCTCATAGTTTTCGGTGTTTACAATACAATCCTCTTGTTTAACTTTTCTTTAATTTTCATACTTTTTTCACTCTTTACAACTTATTGCGTAAATTAATTTTTATTTTTTCTAATATTATTTTCAACTTCATCACACTTAATATTAGGATTCACATTAATCAATGGTAAAATTAGCTGATGTGACAATTCTATTCCTTTGAGAAATTGTATTCTGGAAATTTTACCTAACTATTTAGTACTACAAAAAAATTTAATTAAATATACACTATATATGATTTTACCATCATAATTTTATGTTTGGTTGCTGGAATATAAAATATATATTTTTTTCTATTTTTTTTCCTTTTGTTCTCTCTCATTTGTATTCCTTATAATTTGATTATCAATCATAAATATATATATATATATATAATATACTTTTTTTTATAAAATATGTATAATTGTTTATAATTATAGTACACTTGCATCTATTATTTCATTTAAATTAACCGAAAAACAAATATATATATATATATATATATATATATATCTGTGTGTGTAATACTAAAAACTACAAGAGATTTTTTTAACTTCGATTGTATATTATGGGCCATATAACTCATTTGAGTAAAAAATTATAACCTTTTAAAAAAATTTTGCACTTGAAAAGTGCCTGCAGCAAAGTGCGATTTTTTGCTTGTTCTATTTATTTTGGCAGTAATTTTTCTTATTAAATATTTATGTTTTATATACAAGTATAATTTTTCTTAATTTTTCTTCTTCAACCCTTTTATTTCTCTTTCGGCTATTCAATTCCCCTCAATCAACTTTGTGGGCTCCCTTATCATTTGATAGTTTTTCTTTTTCATATGTGTTCATCTCTGCATTAAATTCCATGTTTATTATTATTATTATTATTATTATTATGGGGTGATATTCAATTGTATTATGTATTTAAATATATTTTATTTT
The DNA here is from genome assembly GCA_949630135.1 of Balakata baccata. Classification (NCBI taxonomy): domain Eukaryota; kingdom Viridiplantae; phylum Streptophyta; class Magnoliopsida; order Malpighiales; family Euphorbiaceae; genus Balakata; species Balakata baccata. The sequence goes on along the minus strand of CATIWF010014597.1, from coordinate 10,247 downwards.
AATTAGTATAAACATTTTTTTTTTGTAATTTTATATTTTTCAATCATTTTTTCAACTAATTTTACTAAACATTTTTAATTCAATTGGTTATATTATCAACTATTAAATTTTTAGTTGATAGAGTATCAGTTTGTAATTAGATTATCAATTAATGGGTAAATTATCGCCTAATTTTATCAAACAAAACCTATAAATAAAAATGAAAAAGCGATGAACCTTGAAAATTAATAGGGTTAAATTCTCTAGTGTGTATCCTGCATAAATTGATATGAAAAAGCTGTCCCACTACATTAAAAAGGTTAAGTGGCCATCTTTCTTCCAATTAAAGCAACCATTAAATTGACCTGTGCAATTGGCTTTCGTCTTCCCTCCCACATTAGACAAAGGGCGTAGGCCCCATTCCATTCCTTCCATAATTAAAGTTATGAATGCAAGATGTGCAAACGTCGCAAAGGATAGAGTTCAATCCACACCATTTGAACACTATGATTCATGCCGGTTTTTCATGCCAGCCGTGCCAGCCAAAAGATTTCAATATACACGATTCAAGCCGGTTATTCGCGCCGGCCAGCTCGGGAACACCATAGTTCAAGCCGATTATTCGTGTCGGCCAGCCACCATGAAGAACAAATTATTAATAACCCTGAGGATTTAATTATCCTCAAATTTTAACAGTTAAAAACAAATTTTTACAAAACTAACATAACTTCTTGTTATTAAAATAAAAAGTTGTTAGAAATAACAACTAAGAATATTGAAAGTTAAATGTATCGTCATGTTATTACATTCGTTGTTAGTGACAAATAAAAACTATTAAGAATTCACAAACATTTCAAATATCAAAAAGGGTGTTTGGGATTAAAAATTCATATAAAAACATTTCAAATATCACAAAATCATATAAGGTGTTTAGAATTACAATTAAGTGTTCTAAAAATATATTTTGAATTTTTTAATTTAATTGACTGATTTTTCTAATTTTTTATAAATTATTTTTTTCAAATCTGCTTCCAAAAAATACATCTTTTTACCTATTTTTATCCAAAAATAGTTTTTAAACTTTAAAAAATTTCAAATACAAAATTTTTCTTGAAAATTATTTTTTTCAAACGCAATGTCAAACATATTGCACTCATTTAAAATTTATACAGTATCAAATAAATAAACATCATCTCAAAATATATGGAATTCATTGTCAATTTTTTAAAAGTTTATCTCTAAAATTTATCAAAACCTCATGCTTATACGTAATTTGTTCAACAAGGAACCTATGATTCCCAGTTTTATTATCACCTAAAATGAAACCACCACCGGAGACGAATACGTGGAACCAAAAATCAATTATTCCAAAACCAACACCAAGATTAGTCCAATACCAGAAAAGGATCTGGGATCATGACCAGAGAGGCAACGAACACAAATTTGATATATGAGCATTAATTCATCGATTTCATCTATGATTTATATAATATATGGAACTATATTTTGACTTTACAAATAAGAGCAAAAAGAAAACAAGAGTTAACAGTAACAAGGCAAGGGAAACTCTTCCAACCTCACCAGCATATATGACCTTCAACTGAAATTGGATTAATAAAAAAGCTCAAACCCTCAAAGCCACCTGATCTTGCCACGATATCTTCCTCTTCCTGGCTCGACTTGATCCGTTTCCAATGCTCCTACATGCTGATAACTTCATGTCACTGTGTTCATCATTTCCACCTCTCACTGAAAATATCTTTGGTTCCTCTATCCTCATCGCCTCCCCATTTGACTGTAATTCTTCCTCCTCTCTCTGCAACAAATTTTAATCATAATATGTTAGTTCAAGACCAAAAGAAAATGCTTGAATTCATAGCTTGAGTGGTAAAGAATAGTTACTAATCTAGTACCGAAATTTCATTCAAGTCAAAAATTGGAGTACTGTTTCTAACACCAGCTTCTTTTCCACTGTAAATCCTTTCCTTTTGATTCAAGTCCGGGATTGCCCCTGAATTATGCAGCACAGCCTCTTTCCCAATGTGAATCTTCGGTTTTTGGCTCAGATCAAAGTTTGAAACAGGGGTTTGCAAAGTGGCTTCCCTCTCGCTATAAGTTTTTTTCTTCCTGTTTAAATCAATTCGTGTAGCCCTGGGCTGCATAGGCACAGCACCATTATTCCCACTATAATTCCTTTCTTTTCTCACAGTTCTACTTCCATCTACTAAGTTCTGCCTCTGTAATAGTACATGTTTTGGCTCCGGAGCTGGAATCTGAGATTGGTTTTGCATCAAATACTTGTATCGCTGCCTCAGAAATCTGCAATTCAACACATAAAAATGTCCCACATTTAAGCTTACAATGATATATATATTTCCACCTCCACAGCAATCTACAAAATGAAAATATACAAGGCATAACAATATATAAAGCTCATGAAAATGAAGAACTGTACCTTACTTCAGCCAGTAGGGTCATTTTTTTCTGTTTCATCATCTCTAATTTATTTTTCTGAGCTTCTGTTTCCTGAGAAATATTTAAAACTAAAGGTCCATCAATAATTAACTTAACTAAAGCTATTTGCTTTCAAATTCAAACAAATAAATAAATCAACTAAAAGCTTTACAAATACAAATCCAAGGCTCAAACCAAAATAAGCACCAAAAATCAAGACTATGAGAAGAATAAACTCTATGTTATAACATGGCACAAAAGGTTTCACACTCAAGTGCTTAAGGCGTATAACTCAAGAATGTAATTCAGCTTATAAAAGAAGATAAGGGTAATGGGAAGTCCTTAGTAGAGCATATCAATTAATTTGAATATCTAAAGAAGGAACAACATAAGCGAACAAATCGATTGAACAGAACAAAAACTAAGAGATCATAAATTAAATCCATGAAAAGTAAAAATACAGAACTAGGCAAGATCAAAAAGTATTTCTTTTGTAGAAATTCTAAAGGCAGGGAACAATCAAATTGAAAATTCCCAGCTAAAAAGAAAACATAAAGCAAATTATCAAATTGAACTGCATAGAATATATACACAAACAAGCACAGATAAACACAGATCAAAACCAGAAATCCATGAACAGAAATCATATAACATATCAACTGATCTTTCTGTACACAAACATCAATAAGCCAATAAATCTCCCACCCTCAAGTTAGCCTGAAGAAATATTTGGCTTATCAAGTTGTCCTCATTAAACTTGACAACAAAAAGCTTTCGTTTCTTCTCCTTTCTAGCCAATTATACTCTCCAACCAAACCAAACAAAGGACATGATAGTGGGGAAAAGTTCAGATAGAGTAAAATCATAATACACCCAAATCTTAAATTTTATCTTCTAATTTTTTATTCGTCAGATAAACCAAACAACCATTGGAAGCAAACACATGAACAAATCCCACCAACGCAAATCTGGGAAAAACCGGATCTAATGAAACTAAACCTGCAAACAAACCAAATATCTCTCACAACCTAAATCAAGCAATTACCTTGTACAAATCCTCATAGTCCTGCAAAAGACTCTGATGCCTGAGCCTAATCCTTGGATCCTCAAACACTGGTGCATATGAAGAAGGAGAACGCTCAAACGGCGCAGCAACCCCCTTCATCCTCTTCATGATCAGATCGAATCAGATTTTCAAAACTACCCAAAGGGCAAAAATAGTGACTTGAAGGAAGAGGAGAGAAGTAAAAAAGAAGGAAGAAAATTGAATGAGAAAGAAGCAAGGGAGAGAGATAAAGAGAAGGGGAAGAAGCAATAAAAGGAAAGGAAAAAAAAGAGGAGGGTAAAGAGAGAGAGAAAGAAACAAGAAAGAGAGAGATGGGAAGGTTCTCGCTTTCCTGTTTTCTCTGTGAAACTCTGACCAAGGCAAAGAAAACCCAAAGAAACCCACATAATTCGGTGAAAAAAAAAAATGTTTCATTTGAGAGTTGAGACAGTGATGAAGATGGGATTTTTTGGGGGGTTGCAGAAGGGTAATTCAGGTAAAAAGTTTGCATTTTTATTTTGTTCAGTGAAAGAAAAAGAGTCTTTTGGTGAGGTGGGTTTGGTTGGAGGACAACATTTCACATTTTGAAATCTACACTATTACTGTATCTGTCTCTGTCCATCTCCCCCATCCTTTCTTTCCCCTGTTCCATCTCCTTTAATTTTCTTTTTTTTTTTTCTCGCATAAATTTTGGTCCAGCTGGGCCATGCTAGAAATTAGAAATAGAGGGAGATAGAGAGAGTTGGGAGGTGTGGACTCTTCTTTCTTACTTGAATTTTTCTTTCTTTTTTTTTTTTTCTTATTTAGGGTTTATTAGAGAGTGAAAGAGAGAATCGGTTATGGGTACTGAAAAAGAAAAAGCAAAGCAAAGAGATAATGGGATGATGCTGTTTTTAATTTTCTGATGTGTTCGATTTGTTGCAGTTGTTGGTTATTTTTAGGCTTTGGAGTGGGAGAGAGATAATGGATTGAAGATGCTTACGTTATTATATAGATATTCATTTTGCATACATTAATGCCCTTGTAGGTTCCTTCTAGGATGCGATTCTCATATTTTTAGGTGAATTTAACAATAGTATTCAGCTATATAAATTATAATATTTCAATTTTTTTAAAATTATTTTTATTATAGAATAAAAATTAAAATAATATTATATTATAAATAATATTAGAAGTATTGTATTATTATTATTTATATAATTAAAGTATTGATAAAATTCATCCCATATTTTTTATTTTTTCTTCCCCACTTTAGCTGCGCCAGAACGTGGCTGTTAAGAAAAAACAAGTAAAATACTGCAGCCCCAATTTTATGTTGAGGACAGACAACTTCGCAACAAATTTTTTTTTAATGATAAAAACCCCTATTCTAATTGCAATTCGAAAGTGCTCAAGAGTCATGGCTTGGGGACAAATTGGTAATTCTGTAAAGTTGTAAATTACCAATTTACATCTCATCCATACCCACCTGATTCTTTATAGGACTGTTATCGAATAGAGTTCATACAATGCCATATTTAAATTTTAAATTTTCAAAGTTGATGGAGCTTTTCTTTTTTCTTTTTATTGTTTGGAATTCAATTTAAAAAATATTTAAACTATTGAAGTTCAATTCAATAAAATTTGAATTAATTAAATAATTTAATAGATAATATACTCAATTCAATTTGTATTCAACTCAAATTAATTTGACTAGGTACAATTAAGTTCAAATACATTTTAAATATGAAAGATATAAAAGTAATTTAATAAATAAAAAAATCATATATTTAGTCAAGATTGCGAGGCTTACAAATAAAATATTGTGATAATCAAATTCAATTCAATAAACTACTCGAATTCCATATCGACTCAATTAGCTTCAAGGCAAATTTAAATATATTACAAACAGAATTTAAGTAATATCTTATTTGATAAGACGTCTCTACCTTAACATGATAACTCGGATGCCTCTCTCTCTCTCTCTCTCGGTTGGGAACCTCAAACTGTCCACATACATTAAATTACTTCATTCAATTTTAATTGTGTCTAAATTTATTTGGATAAATTATTATAACTTTCGAAAGTTTGATTAAATATACTAATTAATTTATCTATTTTTTAAAATATATTAAAAAAATTTTGGGTATGATTTAATACACTATTTAATCATTCCACTTTTTTTATTGTTATAAACAAATAAAATATTAAATTTACCCTTTCTTTTATTGTTTTAAAAAAATCCTAAAAAGTTTTATTGTGATTAACTTCGTACCAAAATATCAATTTTATCTTTTCTTTTTTAATATATTTTTCAAGTTAACAAAATGTTAAATTTGTCGAAAAATAATTACTGGTTTTTGGTTTTATTTAGTTGATTAACATAGTATTTTAGTTCACTAATAGAATATTTTATTCAAAATTAATAGATAATCTTTTTAGCTAACAGAGCCAAATTTGCGGAATATCATAATGTATTTTCAAAAATAAAATGGCTAAATAGTGTATTTAAATAAATCTCAAGGATACTCTAGTAATTTACCAATTTATTTTATTTTTTTCGTTCTGTAAAGGGTCAATTACTAAGACACTCTTAAGATTTAGTTAAATATACTAATTAAGTCTTTTATATTTGAAAATACATTATAAAATCCCTCAAATTTGGTTTCATTAACTAAAAATACCCTTAATTACTTTTTGAATAGAATATTTTGTTAATCAATTAGAATATTATGTTAGTTAACTAAAAAAACCAAAAATACCTTTATTTATATTTTGAAAATTTTGATATTTTGTTAAATTAAAAAATACATTAAAATAGAATGATAAATTTGATATTTTGATATCAAGTTTATGACATTCAATTTTATTGATATTTTATAAGATAAAAAGAAGGATAAATATTGATTTTTTGTTTATATGTGATAGTAAAAATAAATAGAATGACTATATAGTATATTAAACTAAATCTGAGAGATTTTATAATATATTTTTAAAAATAAATAGACTATTTAGTATATTCATATAATATCCTTTCATATAGCAAACTAAACTCTACTATGCGAAAGAATGATACTCAAATATGTCGGGTCAAATCTATTACATGGAGATTTAAATCTTTTTCTAACTTATTAACGTAATTTTTTAAGCATGCATAATCTTTACATAAAACTAAAACTGTATCGTATAAACTGAATATCATGTCACATCCATAAAATAAAACAACCGATTATTGGTCCACGAGCCAAAACTGCCTGCTTATAATATTCATATTAAAAATCAGTAATTGCATAAAAATGTTATTAAACATGTCTAGTTATCTATATAAATGGAACAAAATAAAATATACATTAGTTGAATCTCTGTTGGACTTAATCTTCTCTTTTTGTGTCAATTCAGTTATTTATTGGCTTCAAATCTGTATGCAGAAAAAATCTATATACATGCAAAATAAAATTTATATGCTAAGCTATTGAAAGTTTAATTATACATAGGATCATAAATATTTTGGCATGCAATCATATAGTTAATGGCATTCAACTTATCATCATACATTACACAATCATATATCTCATATGATCATGTCAGTTAATTCTACAAGGAAAGAAAAAGAAGCATATTTGATAAGCGGAAGCTTTATTCTCATAACATATTAACTTTGTAACGTATTATAACCTTACCATTTATTATTATTCAATTGCTAAACTACTCGACACATGAATTATCTGGATATAAGTCGTGAATATGAGCACTTCCAATTTTCTAAACCAACCTATTCACATATTTATTCATGTGACCGTGATTCCAATCAAAAGCGATCCCAGAGCCTAAGCTTCTTGCCCAAATAAATATCATGGATAAAATTCTATGACATCGTAATGAAGTATTAATGGCATGTCATCTATCTCAATGTTAATTCTAGTACAAGTAATGAACATTTTTTAGAAATTCATTATGTACTTATCTATTTATTCTATTTTTTTTATCTATTCTGTGTAATTTACATCGCATGTGTCATCATATTCGTGTCATATCGTGTTTCTCATAACATTTATGTATCCACATATCATATACATTCAAATATTGTATCATGCTACTATGTCATGCCACATATACCATTTCGATGTATCATTATATGAACTATTGTCATGAAATAATTCACATGCCACAATCCATGTCATACATATCATAATAAACATAATTAATTATCAACTACAAAAAGCTTTTAACATAGATTAATTCATGCCAACATCAAAACTTCATCATAATCCATATTCATGCATTTCATAATAATTTCCATAAACTATTTGTCATAATAAATTTGCATTTGTCTCAACATTTATAAAATTTCATACACCAATTATTCAATCTGACAAGCAATTAAACACTGTGCCATACAAATATTACTGTCCAGAAACAAATGTTCCAGACCTAGGGCACTGCACGAGGCAATAGCACGAACAGGTGCTTGGCACGCCCAACATCGCAGCACCAGCATGCCTTTGCAGTGCGCTGACCTAAGGCGCTGCTTGCGCGTTGCTTGAGTGCTATTGGGCATGCTTGTGTTGTTGCCGAATTCCAATTTGGTCCCCCGCAAAAAATGCCATTCAGCCGCTCTTTAAAGTCGCAGCCAAAATTAATTGTTTCTGTAATTTTTACAGTGTTATACCATAATTTTAGACCCACTTTTAATAACAAATTAACAACTTAATCATGCTAAAATTTATTCAACAATAAATCTTCAAACCCGAACAACACAGTAGTCATGTTTCTCACAATTTTCCACAATCAAGTTCCTTATATGCTTATCACAGTAAATTAGCTCCATCATTTTCCATAAAATTTCACATTTCATAGCACAGAAAAAAGTCCTAAGGCATTAACACTCAATTTCATGTTTGAGAGCTTCTGTGGTACACTCAGTATAAATTACACTCGGTGCTTTAGGATCATTGAATCATCAATTTTTAATTTCAACTATTCATTATCAGCGGATAAAATTAAAAGTTTATAATTTAATAGTTTTAAAACATCCGGTGTAATATTATACATCCGGTGTAAAATAGAATTTTTCTTTCATGTTTTCAACATAAAACTCATAAATTTATATTTCATCAAACAGGAAATGGCACAATTAAGCGAATAGAGTGAGTATATGTACATACTTTAATTTTGGAGCCTTAAAATCCAAACTACTGCTTACATGCGATTTGGTGGTGTCTCCACCAACTGTATCTTCACCTAACACAAAACATTTACCTTTTGATTAAAACCCTATTGTTATGTGAAAAAGAGAAATTTCATTCTGTGAAAATCCAAAAATAATCTATTGTGTTCATCTCCCAAAACCTTAGAAATTAAGAGAGAACTAAATGTACTTACCGTTATTTGAAGTGAAGAAAAGAAAACTAAAAATAAAATCTCAACACAGCAGGATTTTTGCCTCTGTGAAAGATGGGTCTAAGAGAATTTTGGTCTGTAAAAATCGAAGGAGCAGAGAGGAGAGGGAGGTACGGCACTGTATATTTTGAGTTTTTTTAGCTAAATTACCAAAAAAAAAAAAAAAAAACCTTTAACTTTTTACCTTTGTATAAAAAATAATATGTATTCAATTTTTCAATTAAATAAATAAATTTTTAATATTATATCAATTTAAACATTAATTGAGAAAAAATTATCGATTCATCTGAACTTTCTAATAAAAATATATTTTTTTGATAAGTAATTGACCTTTCAATATTTTATAGGTATTTTATTTATTCACAAGCAAGATAATATAAATATTTTAATAATAATGATGTTGACTAAATTACAATTTTTTCAACTAAATTAGACATAATATTTAAATTAATAAAACATTAAAAATTCGTTCATTTAATTAAAAAAATTAAAAATATATATTATTTTTGAGACAATCCTAAAAATTTTTTTAATATAATTTATCTCTTTTTATTGGGATTCTAAGTCCATGCAAGGGACTATTAATAGGAGATAAAAAGGTCAGCCGCTGCATTTTATCATTCTAGTTAAGGAGATCTACACGTGTGTGTAAGAGAACACGATGCTGTACAAATTCACATTGGATGACTTGTTATAAGACGATCATATGAATTATCTATTCAAATATCAATGATAGTCTCATCATAATAATGATGCAAGTATTCTTAGACTTGAGGTACTCAAGGATATCTTGGATATTGATTTTGTGCTTTAACTATATTCTTTGTTACCTCATAGAGGTCGCTTATAGAGTGATAATTGGGTACAACTTGAGGTATTCAAAGGTAATTGAGTAGCTAATAGAGGATTCACCACTCTTGATAAAGAGAGAGTATACCCACAGCCTTTTGTCGAGATCATTACTCGAATATCTCTGGCTAGAGTGGAAACGTACTGAAAATGGTATTCAATGACATGTCTAACAGAGTAATGAGTCTCAAGAACATGTCTAACAGAGTAATGAGTCTTAAGGACAAGATCTAACATCATTTGGGCTAAATGTAACTAGTCAATCTAACTAGAGCTTGTACATAGTTCATGCTCTGAACCGAGTAGAGTATAGGATGGTGAAAGGACGAATTGCACATATTGTTGTCTATGGAAAGGTTCGTATGTTAGAGATGTGCCCAAAAGGTAATCGCCTTAAGCCCTTAGTGTACACATTCATAAAGACATTCTTTCATTATATTAGTATTCATTTGCATATGAATTGATATAGATCTTAAACTGATTAATGAAAGTCCATGATATGAAACATAGCATGAAGGAAATCATGATGGGATCATGATAA
>CATIWF010014591.1:0-45634 GCA_949630135.1 Balakata baccata | reverse complement strand
TGGCTCACACAACAACCAATTCCTTGTAATTTGGCTCACAATACCTAATTACAAGATAACCCAAGTGTTTCAAGATTAACACTTGAACCCTTACACAAAACAATTAATGAAGAGATTGAGAAATTAAATTGCAAGAGTTTTGGCACTTCTAAAGTTGTTAGCTGTAATTAAATGGCCTTTTGGTAAGGAATTTATATTGATTTTCTACCAATTAGCCGTTATAAAGTGGTGCTATATCACTTTCTAACGTTCTCTTACAAGTGCATTAAATGATGTTTGCAGAGAGAATGGTCCCGGTCAGGAACATAGCTTTTCCGGTCGGTAAATAGCCTATTTTGATATGTGGCATCTTCTGGTTGGCTAAATTGTCCAACGGCTAGTCCCTATTCAATTTTTCCGGTCGGGAGACCTGGAGTCCTGGTCGAGCCTTGCTCAATGATACCATTGTCGAGAACTTGAATCTACTTGCTTTGAGAGCTTTCCGATCGGGACCATGCATCCCAATTGGACCTAAGTCAGTTTGACTTGGTCGTTTTGACTTTATTGATGACTTGGCAAACTTTGGTAGTGTCTCCTCATCAATGGTCATATCCTTTTGAATTTTTCGATCAGACTCTAACATGTCCCAGTCTAGAAATGAGGTGTCCCAGTCTGGAAATGAGGTGTCCCAGTCAAGACATCACCTATCCCAATCTGCTTTTACAACTGGAACTTTTGGAACATCAGAAAGCAGTGTTTCCCGGTCTATACTTGAGTCTCGGTCAGAAAATTACATGTCCCGGTCGGGACATCACCTGTCCCAATCTGCTTTTACTATTGGAACTTTGAACCATTAGAGAGCAATATTTTCCCGGTCAGGACAATGGTGTTTCTTGGTCAGTACTTGTGTCTCGGTCTGGAGATACTGGACCAGGTCGGGAGTTACACATCTCCAGGAAATATTTAACTAGTTCAATGAGGAATTCATAACCAAATGTGCTAAAACTTCGAACACTATCAAAACAACACTTAATAAGGATGTTAGTAACTTTTAATTTGATTGTCAAGATCAAAATAGAGAGCAATCACTCCAAGGTTAACACATACAAACACACTTTGTATGTTAACCTTGAGTATTTATGCATAACTGTTACAAATCATAATTTGTAACCTTTTATGGATAATATCCATTTGTCAAGATCATCTCATGATTTTCATAACAAAATGCAAAAATAAAAGGTTAAGACAAACCTTTTAGAAACGAGTTTACCAAAATACAAACCCAGCAAAAAGACAAAAAGTTTGAGTTGTCTTTGATGAGACTCATTTGCTAGTCAAAGATGTATGATCACCAAATATTATTTTCTTCAATTTTTCTTCTCAAGAACAAGAGAAATTTTTTTTCTTTTCTTTCTCCTTTCTCACATTTTCTTCCCATTTGGAGTTATCCAACAACTAACATATATAAACCTTAGATATAGATGTTAGTTGTTTTTATCCAATCATAGTAAGTGACAAAAGGGCACTAAAGGTTTAATACAAGGTGGCAAGGCAAGGTGACTAAATATTATAAGGCAAGGTGTATAATTTTTCATTGGCAAGAGTGGCATATTAGTATTAATCACACATTAATGCTATAATGCAAGGTCACAAGTTAATGGAATAATGATGGTAGAAGAAATAATACCACATTAATCATGGTAATTACTTTAATATACCATAGTGGTTAATTTAATTAACAATTTAATTAAATTATAATAATTTTAATTAGCACTTTAAATAAAATTATATTGGAAAAATAGTTAAAATTAATCAATGTTGATTTTAACTCAAATAATATAAGTGATCATTTCTAATTTAATTCTCAGTGAAATTAATCCCCACATCATAAGTATTGACTACCTAAATTATTTAATTTGGGTGTGACTTATAAGGTCAATTATTTTATCGAAATGGAAATATAATATTAACTCTTTAATATTATATTGGACACTATTACTGAATTCCTTATATACCTAGACACATTAAGTATCCTTCTGGAATTCTCGTTTAATTATCGATAAAATCTCAAATATTAATTTGACCTCTAAATCATAATATTAAGTCCTCTTGTCATGATCTTGATATTGATTAGAATCACAGCATGTCAAATCCTATTGGTCAATATATTAATGAGTGATAATTTGCATTCTGATTAAAATAAGACTTACCATTATTAGTCTAACTAATAATATCGATCTTATATCGAATAAGTCATATTTCTCCTAGCTAGAAATTTATTTTATCAGAACCAAAACATCAACACCATTAAGATCGTGCCCTGGTACTACAGGGTAATGAGTCCTACTATTGGTAATATCATGTCTCACTATATGACTAACTGTGGTGACTACGAGACGGATTACTAGGCATGGATAGCCTAGTACAAGGTAAGAGCACCTCCCCAACCACTAATGAAATGATAGTCTTGACACCTCAAGTCAAAGGACTTCGAGTCATAAAAGACTCATATATTATGACCAACATAATAACTGTTGACATCGAGCACTACCTGTGCAGTTATTATCAAGCATAATTGTTCAGTACTATTAACTCTTTAAGAGCCCACTGGTTTATCTAGATATCATTATCTCATGGAGAATAAGATTCCTCCTCAAAATAAACCATGTGATAATCTAGAGGCATTCACTGTCCTTTTATGGTTATGAACATTTTTAAGATTATATTTTACTGGAGATATTTATCTCATTATTATCAACAACTTGATAATAAGTTCTCTAGATAATCAAAAGGGCGGCATATTTCATTGTATAAAAGAACTACTGCATTCATAATATAATCAACAACTTGAATATTTTATTTATTATGAATGTGAAATATACATGTGTCAATTATGCTACATTATTTAATATATAAAAATAAGTGAATGCACTATGGCATACACACCACTGATAACAAACTCTCACTTGAACTAGTGTCATTCACTATAGTATCTAAGACCTATCTTCTAAAGATAGTGGTCTAATTATGCCTGTATCATAGGCTTCGTGAATGGATCAGCTGCATTGTCAGCTAATGGAACTTTCTGCACTGAGATATCACCTCCCCCAACTATTTCTCTAATTAAGTGATAACGCCGAAGCACATGTTTGAAGTTCTTGTGAGACCTTGGTTCCTTAGACTATGTAATTGCCCCATTATCATCACAATATAAAGGAATGGGACTATGAATAAATGGAACCACATCTAAATCCATTAGAAAGTTCTTCAACCACGGCTTCTTTGGCAGAATATGAGGCTGCTATGTATTTAGCCTCTATTGTAGAATTAGCAATGGTCATTTGCTTGGAAGTTTTCCATACTACAACTGCATCATTCAAGGTGAATACATGCCCTGATGTGGACTCCAATTTATCCTTATCTAATTGAAAAATCAGAATCTATGTATCCAACTATACTCAAATCGTCTCCTCCATAAACCAAGAACAAATCTTTAGTCCTTTTCAAGTACTTAAAGATTGCCTTGACTACTATCTAGTGTCCTTCACTGGATCAGACTGATACCTGCTAGTCAAGCTAACAGCAAAGGCTATGTCTGGTCTAGTACACAACATAGCATACATTAGACTACCTATGGCTGAAGCATACATTATGCTAGCCATTCATGCTCTCTCTTCAAGAGTTTTGGGACTCATCTCCTTAGAAAGATGTACTCCATGTCTCGCAGGTATTAATCCTCTTTGGAATTTTCCATCCCAAATCTTTTTAGGATCTTTTCCAAATAGAGGGCTTGGGACAGCCCTAACATTCTCTTAGCTCTATCTCTATATAGCTTAATACTAAGAATGTAGGCTACTTCTCCCAAGTCTTTCATGGAGAAGGTGGATGATAATCAGACCTTTATGTCAATTAAAAAACTAACATCATTACCCATTATTAGAATATCATCAACTTACAAGACTAAAAAAGCAATCTTGCTCCCACTAACTTTCTTGTATACACAAGCCTCATTAGGATTTGAATAAAGTCAAAACTTTTGTGGCTTCTTCTAAACACTTGTTCCAGCTTCTTGAAGCTTGCCTAAGACCATAAATGGATCTCTTAAGCTTACACACTTTGGAACTATCTTCAGAATCAAATCCTTTAAGTTATTCCATATAAATTTCTTCTTTAAGAAATCCATTGAGAAAGCCAGTTTTGACATCCATCTGTCATATCTCATAATCATAGTGTGCTGCAATAGCTAAGAGTATTCAAAAACTTTTAGGCATGGCTATAGGAGAGAATGTCTTTTAATAGTCAACCCCTTCCCATCGGCAATATCCCTTCGCTACAAGCCTAGCTTTATAAGTATCAACATTCCCTTTAGAATATAGCTTGCGCTTATAAACCCATTTACAACCTATTGGAACTATTCCTTCATGTGGGTCTATAAGTTTCCAAACTTGATTCATGTACATGGAATCTATCTCAGCTTACATTACTTCTTGCCATTTAAGAGCATCAATGTCAGACATTGCCTTTTCATAAGTGACAGGATCTTCTAGTTGATCATTACTGCCAAATATGAATAACTCTTGGTCATGTTCAACAATAAATCCATACCATCTAAGAGGGCATGAAACTCTTTTAGATCTCCTAGGAGCTGAAGTAATATCCTTTGTCATGTTACACTCAATTGGCTTATCAATCTCCATTGGTTCAGCCACTTGGATTTGTTTTTCAGATGATTCTTCATACAAAACTATATGTATGCCTTTGCCACCTTCTTTGAGAAACTCTTTCTAAAAAAAAAAATGGCATCTCTACTCATAATAACAATTTATTCGTCAAGTAGATAGAAATAATTTCCTAAATTATTTCTAGCAGCAACATATCCAACAAATCGACCTCTAGTGGACTATTTCTCTAACTTATCTAGGTTGTGCCTTTTAATATAGACGAGACAATCCCATATCTTAAAATGAGATAATATAGGAGTTTTACCGATCTATATCTCATATGGAGTGGTATCCACAGATTTAGAAGAAACTTTGTTAAGAATATATAATGCTGTTTCCAAAGCATATACCTAGAAGGAGATAGGTAAGTCAGTATAACTCGTCATAGTACTTACCATGTCTAACAAAGTATGATTTCTCCTTTCACTCACACCATTTAGTTGAGGTGTGCTAAGTGGTGGAGTGAATTGTTTGACAATTCCATTTTCTTTGAGGTAATCATTAAATTCAGTACTTGAATATTCACTACCTCAATCTGATCAAAGTGCTTTAATATTCTTTCCTAATTTATTTTCTACTCCGGCCTTATACTCTTTGAACTTTTCAAAGACTTCAGCTTTGTATTTCAATAAATACAAATACCCATATCTAGACTTATCATCTATAAAGATAACGAAAAAACGATAACCTCCTCAGACCATTTCCTTAAATGGTCCACAAACATCAGTATGAATTAATTCAAGAAGATTATCAGGACATACCATTTGACTAGCAAATGAAGCTATAGTCATTTTTCCTTGCAGACATGACTCACAAATATAGTTAGATTGAGAATCTAAATCTTTTAGAATTGCCATTTCTACCAACTTATGGATTCTTGCATTAGAAATATGACCAAGTCTTAAGTGTCATACTCGTGTCATACTTGAATGATCATACTTAGTTTGATTAGAATTGTCATTTATATTGCTCAATAATAACTCTTTGTTATTTATCTTATTAGGCTTATCACAACATAAATAATATAAGTCATGATATTTAGTTCCAATGCCAATAAGATTATTATTAAAATAAATGTAACACACATCTTTGCAAAACAAGAATTCATAATTGTTGTTTGTCAATGCAGATACAGAAATAATGTTCTTATAGGTATTAGGAGTGGTGATGGTGTAGCCATATTATTAGAGAAAATTAACTACAAAAAGAGTAAAATGTATCAGTTTATTATATATTAATGGTCAAACCAATTAACCAAAATGATTTGGACACACAATCATAATGGTTTCTCCCACTAATTTGGCACATCCTACACTTCCCTCGTAGGAAACAGAAATCCCGTTGGGATGAACTTCTAGTGGGTGAATTAGGTTTCAATAATACTCTAATTAATATTTCTTAGCTTCCCATAGTGGCATTCTTTGAATATTAACATATTAATGAGATGACAACTTTTTGTCAAATACAACAATTGTAAACCCAATTTATTTCCTTGTTAACCGGCTCCTAATACACTAACCCTCAGCTTTACAAAATGGCATTTTTGGGTTAACATATTAAATGAATCATACCCATTATATCAGTAGAATAAATGGACTAAATCTAATGTCACTCAGCTTCACAAAATGACATTCTTGAAACACTAGATGTCCATCCATTTTACAAGTCAAATACATTATTTGACTTTCTCATTAATATACAACAATTTGCATATTAATGCTCCCATGGAGAGCCTTAATATAGACATCGTACATCTTTATTGGATTTATTATATTTAGAAAGATTATTTGGTCTTTCATCCTATTTATTAAGGTCTCATTTTGCACATTAACTGGATTAAAAATTTACTAGCATCCATAAAGTAGTAAATTTATCTTTAAATTATCACATAATCCAATTTTAAGGTTAATGTTTGCACATTAGTCCTTTTCATGTCATATCTCATATGATCATAAATAGTAATCATATCTATACTCAGATGGTTATGCATCTTTAAACATACATATGATATTAGATTGAATAAAATGCATACTACCCCTCTTAATATACATTTTATATTTCATAAACAAATATGAGCTCATTATATAATCATATTATATAATGTTTAAATGAAATTAATTTTGAAGTCAATATATTTATATATATTTTTGTGACTATACTTTTATACTCATCTCATCCAAAAATGGATTTTATACATAAAGGTTGAATTTTTGCAATAACTTGAAAAATTCAACCAAATAAAAATTTATATATATAATTTAAATCTCATTTAAATTATTATATAATTTATTTATTTATTTTTTAACAACTTAGAAAAATTAACCATTTAAATTTTATATATAATTTAAATCTTATTATTATTATTATTATTATTATTATTATTATTATTATTATTATTATCCAAAATTAACAATTAAAGCTCACATTATTCAATCATTTACCATATATAATCACATCATATGCAATAAAAGAAATTAATCATGCAATTTACAATCTTATTGCAATTGCTAAAAAAATTCTCACCTCAAAATGGAAAATACTAATTAAACTCCATCTTGGAAAATTTTTCTTGTTGCTCCTCAAAATTTCAAGCTTCCTTGCTCCGAAGGAAAAATGTTACATTTTATCCTCTTGACATACCAAGGGCTTCAATATATTGGTGAAAATAAGCTATAGATCTATTAATATTACAAGCCAAAATATCAAAATAATATAACCCTTTACACTTTGGAAAAAACCCAAAACAAATAGAGGAAATATACCATGTAACATCAATATGCAATATAATATATAGATTAAATCTAAAATAACAACAAAAAAATCATTCATAACCAAACCGAGCCTACAAATAAAAAGGAGTCATTTTGCTCCAAAAATCATGGGAAGCCTCTGATACCAATTGTTGGAAGTGCAAGTGATTTTTAGATTGAGTGGAGCTTTAAGTCTCAGTCAAAAATAGAGATTTTAAAAATTTTTCCATTGACCTAAACATGCAAACATATTTTGCACAATATACAAACACACTTTGTATGTTAACCTTGATTATTTATCCATAACTTTTACAAATCATATTTTATAATATTTATGGATAATATCCATTTGTCAAGATCATCCCATGATTTTCAGAACAAAATGAAAAAATAAAAGGTAAAGACAAACATTTTAGAAACGAGTTAACCAAAATACAAACCTAGCAAAAGACCAAAAGCTTGAGTTGTCTTTGATGAGATTCTTTTGCTAGTCAAAGACGTATGATCACCAAATATTATTTTGCTCAATTTTTCTTCTCAAGAACAAGAGGAATTTTTTTTTTCTTTTCTTTCTCCTTTCTCATATTTTCTTCCCATTTGGAGTTATCCAACAACTAACATATATAAACACGGCTCCTTTTCCCGATCCTCCTTCGGTGCCGGTCTCGTAGATGTACCTAAACAACAAATAATTTCTAATTAACTACACAGTCATTTTTAACATATATTTTATTAAAAATAAAGCTTCTAAATTACTTTCCGTTCTCTCATATATCATAATCTCATATCGATATTATTTTTCTCGTTACACGCATTTAATGCATAATCCGAGATTTCGGTCACCAAAAACATGCTTCCCCTCGCGATCAAAATTTTTCAATATTATTTTTTTATTAATTTTATTTTTTATTATCTAAAATATTTTTCTCCTTTTACTTTCATTTTTCCTCTAGTTTTCATTTTTCTCCGAAAATTCATTTTTCCACTCAAAAATTCATATTAATTCAACAAATGTTTTAAAAATTCCAAATAAATTCCTATAATCACTTTAACTCATTTTCTTGCATTTTCCATCACCAATTTCACCAATTAATATTCAATAATTTCCAATAAATTTTTTAATAATTAGGCCAAAAATACAAAAATTCTATTAAATATTTCATCAATTCCAAAAATTATTTTCCACTTCCAAACACTCTATTTTCATCATTTACAGTAGGAATGTACACGGTCCGGTCCAATTCATGAATTGAAAAATCTCTAGAATCGTATTAAAATGTCAGATATTTTTAAATGAGTATTGTATTGTATTGTATTATTCCAAAAATTCAAGACAAGTCGATAAAGTTTTTCGATTCTTTCAATACTAAACAATACAGTACAATACAATATAAATAGTTTGGTACTTGAATAATATAATAGATATAAACATAAAAATATAACTACCAAAGCAAAACTTGATGCAAATTTTATAATTTCATACAGTGTCAACATCGTAATAAATTCCTTAAAATATTCATGTTCAATAAACATAAATACTAACACATCTTTGACAATCATTATAATTAAAGTTTTTCTACCAGTTTATTAATCAAATATAAGATATTTTTTTAACATTTTATGTTTAGAAGTCTTAAATTTTTATAAGAAACATAATAGACTAAATGATAACAAAAAAAAAGGTATATTACTATAGTTGATGATTAAAAATGATATAATTAAGTTTGAATGATTACAAAGAATATAACTAATATAATTAAAATAATAAGGAAAATTATATCAATAGTTGAATATATATGATTAATATGATGAAGAAAAATGATATCAGTGGTTGCTAAAATTTATATGATAAATATATCATGGACCTATATAAATTATTTATTAATAAAATTTAAATCAGTATATAAGTTTAATGTAAATATAGTTAATAAATATAATAATTGATAAATATGTCACAGACTCGTATATTATTTATTAATAAAATTTAGATTAGTATATATAATATATTTGTCTTGGTGAGAAATAATATAATATATCTTAGTGGTTGTTAAAATTTATATGGTAAATGTATTATAACCCGTAAATAATATTTATTAAATAAAATTTAGATTATTATAAAGTTTAATGTAATTTAATTATATTGGTAAAAAATAATATAAATTTATATTATAAGCTAATAATATAGTAATATTTAAAATTTAAATTATTAGGTATATAAATTTATAAGTATATAGTTATAATTATGTAGTTTTATGATTATTTAATTTCAATATATATATATATATATATTGTCTACATTAATTATAAAGTATATAAATATATGAGTTTATTAAGTATATCCATTAAATATATATTTTATTTATTAATATAATTTTAAATTATTATATAAATTTAATATAATATAATTAGTATATTTTTGTATTTCTATATTAATAGTAAAAAAAGTTTGTTGATTTGATGGTAAATTTAATTTAAGCTTTTATGGATTCAAGTGTTTAAACCACCATCATAAAATTTTTAGCATTATAAAATTTTCAATTATTTGAAATCATTGCTATTATAAATGTCATATTAATTTTATTAAATATTTAATAAATTTTGTTATAATTGAATTAAACTTTATATAATTATAAATTTAAGTTATATTATATTTGTATCATAAAACTATAAATAATTTTATATATAACTTATTTAATTCTTGTTAGTTATTATATATACTAAATTTTAAACATTCAGATATCGGTTCTTTCGGTACAATTCAGTTCCAAAATAGTTAAGTACAATTCAGTGTAGTTCTCAGTTTAAATATCACTAAAAAATCAAGATCTGTCAAAAATAAAATCAATGGTCCAATTCAATTCGATTCTAGTAAAAAAATCAACGGTATAATTCAGTTCTAGATCTTTTTCCTTGATTTTTCAGTCCAATTCAGGAAGATCCTGGATCCGTGTATACCCCTTAATTTACAAGCACAAATCCTTCAAAATAATTTTTCAAAAATTTGTCCATAATTATGGAAAATTTCTAAAATTTCCACAAAAATTTCTAGAAATTATTTTCATAAATTTTCATCATATCCATATTCTTGAGTCTCATTCTACTCATTTTCTATTTTTATTTAATTTTTCCATAATTTTCCTACAAAATCCTAACTCTTCTTTTTCACAAATTGAATATCAAATACACCACCAAACCAAAATCTATTCACAACAATCATTCAAATCAACTTAATATTCATATTAAACATCATATTAAATTAAATTTCTCACACTCATATATCTGTATTTACACTCTGGTTGGTACGCCTCTATACTACAGTACAAACGACAACAATACGTGGGTAGAGTCAAGTTCTAAATCGCGAACGTGATAATTTATATGGCGAAAGGTGTTATATTTATACATATTATAAAAGTCTCAAATATTTACCCACACAGAAGGAGCTGAACTTAAGACAAAAGCGTTAGTTAGAGTTG
Organism: Balakata baccata; assembly: GCA_949630135.1. Taxonomy (NCBI): domain Eukaryota; kingdom Viridiplantae; phylum Streptophyta; class Magnoliopsida; order Malpighiales; family Euphorbiaceae; genus Balakata; species Balakata baccata. The sequence continues at coordinate 34,708 of CATIWF010014591.1, read as the reverse complement.
ATTAAAAAGTATAATTGCATTATCGATAACCAACTAGGTAAAATGAATGTTGTAGCTGATGCATTAAGTAGAAAGACTCGCAGAATTACATGGTTCAACCTATTTTGAGGCAAAAAGTGAGACAAGCTCAAGGGCAAGACCATAATTTGATGGCAATAGTTGAGATTGTGAAAAAGAGAGAGAGACCCGAATATGTAATTAAATGAGATGAATGTATAAGTTATAAAGGTAAATTGTGTGCCCGATGTTAGTGAATTGAAGCATACTATCTTAAAAAAAGCACACAACATAACTTATTTTATGCACCCATGGAGCAATAAAATATATCAATATTTAAAGATTCACTATTGATGGCCAGGAATAATGAATGATATTGTTGAGTACATTACCAGATGCTTGACATGCCAACAAGTGAAAGCAGAACATCAAATACCATTTGGGTTGTCATAGCAATATGCCAACAAGTGAAAGCAGAACATCAAATACCATTTGGGTTGTCATAGCCTATTGCTATACCAAAATGGAAATGGAAAAAGATCACAATGGATTTTGTATTTGGATTGCTTTTAATACAAGGGAGACATGATACGATATGGATAATTATTAATAGAATTAACAAATCGGACTATCCATTGAGTCTACTAGAAAAAATATATGTTTTTGATTACATGGAATGTCAATATTTATTATTTCTGATCAAGATCCACAATTCACATGACAATTTTGGAAACATTTGCAGCAAGCATTGGGACTCGACTCACTTTTAGCACAACTTTCTACCCACAAACAAATGGACAGTCATAACGAGTTATTCAATTGTTGGAAAACATGATTAGAAGTTGTGTAGTTGACTTTGTAGGTAGCTAGTATAAGCATTTGCCATTAATTGAATTTGCATGCAACAATAGTTGTTGAACTAGCCTTGGCAAAGTACCATATGAAGCCTTGTATGGAAAGAGATGTAGAACGTCCTTATGTTGGACAAAATTTGGTAAGAAAAAACTAGTAAGTCTGGAATTGGTGCCACAGACTGAGAAAAATGTGAAATTAATTAAAGATTGCTTGAAAGCGGCAATTAACCGACAAAAATCTTAGGCTGATTTACAAATAAAAAATAAAAAATATTCTATCGGAGACAAGATATTTCTAAAAATTTAACCTTGAAAGAAAATACTTCAATTTAGTAAGAAAGGCAAGCTAAAACCTAGATTTATTGGACCAAACAAAATACTTAAACGTGAGGACCAAATGGCTTATAGGTTAGCTTTACCTCCATAATTGTTCAACGTTGGGTCACTCCCTTTCAAAACTTTCAACATGGCTCTTTGCAGTCTTCTTGGATTGATGAAAACAAAAAATTAAAAAAATAGTAAAAATGAAAATAGTTGTAGCAAAAATGAAAAGAGAATCAAAACGAAAATAATTTTGTGAATAAAATACAAAAAGATGGTGATAAAGTGAAATTTCCTCAAGAATATTTATGTAGCCCACTACACATGAAAATGCTCAACTTTCGATGCAAAATGATGCGTTTTTACACAAAAGAGCTCATTATAAGGACATGATCATAGAAGAAAAAAAAATGTTCATCGGTTCATGTTCCAAGTAATTTCATATGGTTAATTAATAATCTTATTTTTCATCACCACCCCAGGCGTCCTCTATCATCTTTTGCCTCATAGCTATGCGGTTCTTCCTTGCTTCTTCTTGCTTCTTCAGCTCTTTAGAACCAAAGGTCGTAGCAGGAAACTTCAATCCCATTCCTTGTGCAATCAACCTCTGCGCAGTTCTTGCTGATGTCTGGGGTCTTCGTCGAGGAGGTTCCAGATCTGAATATGAAAAAATGTAATTGTCAACGAGTCTTGGTTTAACATGGAGCAATGTTGCATGCAAGAGAACCAACCAGGATTCCGGAATATAAACAAATATCTGAGCTTTCTTTCTGTAAGAAGCTTTTCCCCAGATGCATTCCATTCCTAAGTTCTTACCGACTCAGTATCAGCAAATCTATGCAAAGAGAAGTGTGAATAGAGCAGAGCTAATTGCAATTAGAAGCACGGACTGGCCAAATAGAGAGACGATCAATTTGGGAAAATTTTAATTGATAAATACGATAATGAAGTGGCGATGTAGAAAATATATTGAATACTGTTAATTTTACATCACCATAGCTGTTTGCTCCATTCACAGACACAGTTCAACTCACCTAACATCATGCATAATATTCACAAGCCAAACAACCTCAGTGGGAGTGGCGATATAAATGCTCTCTAGTTATGCAACTAAAAATGCATGACTGGACCTCTTATTAGCAGTTCAACTATTTCCAAGGTTTTCCAAGTCCCTGTGATTGAGCCTTCCAAAATGAAAATGAAAGGCATTGTGCACTATCCCATTTCAAAGTACTGATACAAGATAAATGATCATTAAATAATCTTTATATACATCCCCGGGTCCCTAAACTTTAAAGTTTTTTGCCATTGAGTCCTCGACCTTTTATTTAATCACGTTACATCCTTAGATTTATTAATAGGTTCATGATTTGGTCCAATTTTGACACCCACACGCAAGTGTCGTACATGAGCCACTGAAGGCAGCTCTGGTTAATATTTAAATAATAAAAATGACACATCAGTGAGACAGGAGAAATAAAAATTACAAAAAAAAACTGAAAAAATAATAAGTTCAAAAAGCCTAATAGCCAAAATGCACCAAACACAACGATTCATACAAGGTTGTTAAACCCAATCTGGCCTTTGAACCGGAAAAGACATAGAATCAAGGGTTAGAGATTCAACCAGGGTCAAACCGGTATATAAAATTCTTTTAAAATACAATATTTAACCTATTTGATAGGTACTAAAATATTAAAATTACTTATACTAGATATTTCATACACAATAGTATGTTTAAAATAATGTCTAAAAAATCCACAATTATAATTTTAAATAAATAAAATAATTGAACTTATTTATTTATATTTTTAGTTCAAAATAGATTATAACTTTTGAAAAAAAATTTAAATACCAAGGTGCATATGTTTTTCAGTTAAAATAATATTTTAAAAAAAATTAAAATAAACGTAAAAATAATTTACAAGAAAAAATTATCAAAATATAAAATAATGACTAATAATTTTATTTAATAAATCTTTTGTATTGTGCTTAGCAAGGAATGTGTTGGCCCAGCAGCCAAAGTTTCAATTTCTTAACTTGAAGATACAAGTTTGACTCCTCTTGTGGCTTTTTTTACTCACTTTTTAACATTTTCCCTAAAACCCGTGACCAGTCTAAGTACCGGTTCACAGTTTTTCCGATTCAACCGGCCAGTTCGGTCTGGATTTTACAAACATGGATTCACCATTGTTTCCCATTTACCTTAAATTTAATAGTTTAGTTTTTTTTTTTTTTGGGAAAAAATATAGTTAAGTATATTTAAAATTTCAAAGATATAAAATTATTTACACAACAGAAAATTGTTGAAAAAGTTTAAAAATTAGAAACCCATAAATTTTCTTAGGGAGAGTTTGGTTCAAAGATGAAAATGAAAATGGAAATGAAAGGAAATGAAAATGAGAATAGAAATTGATTTTAACATTTTTTATTCATTTTTATTTATTGAGTAATGAGAATGAAAATGAAATTTCATTTGCATATGTTTGGTTAAATTGTCGTATTTATATAATACATTAATTTGTAAATCAACAATATGATAATATAATTTTTTCTAAAATAAAATATGAAGAAATCCTCAAATTAAATATATATTCTATATTTATTTAAGATAATTATACTTTTAATTTTGTCATTATTAAAAAATAAATATTATTAGAATTATATATTTTCATAATGTCTTCTAACAGTAATTGAGCCTCTTGAAAAATTAAAAAATAATTATAATTTATATTTATTTATAATAAAAAATAAAAATATACATTAAGTAGAAGGTGCATAATAATTAGGGGAGTGTTTGGTTCAAAGGAGGGAATAGAAATGGAAAAGGAAATAGAAATGAGAATAAAAGGGAATGGAAACGATTGATTTTAACATGTTTCGTTCATTTTTATTTAATGAGGAATTAGAATGGGAATTAAATTACAATTGCATATGTTTGGTTAAATTGTCATGTTTATATAATACATTAATTTGTAAATCAACAATAAGATAATATAATTTTTTTTCTAAAATAAAATATGAAGAGATTCTAGAATTAAATATATATTCTATATTTATTTAAGATAATTACACTTTTAATTTTATCATTATTAAAAAAGTAAATTAATATTATTAGAATTATATATTTTTCATAATATCTTCTAACATTAATTAAGAGTAAGTATATTGAAAAATTAAAAAAAATAATTATAATTTATATTTATTTATAATAAAATATATTAAATAAAAATATACATTAAGTAGAAAGTGCATAATAATTAAAATAATTCATATTTTAACTAGTTTGATTGGATTCCCATGGGTATAAGATATTCATACTCAAGGGGGAGATGAAAATGGGTGATTCCTATTAATTGGGGAATCTCATTTTCATTATATTTAATTTTTTTTAACCAAACATTAACAAAGGGAATCACTCATCTCATTCCTATTCACACCCTATTTTTTCACGAACCAAACATCTCCTAAGCTAATTCATATTTTAAAGAAGTATTTAAAATTGTTGTTGACATTCCTAAACGCAAGTTTTGAATTTTTTTAACTATTAAATTGATTGATTTTTTTAATTTTTTATAAACTGCTATTTCTAAACATACTTTTGAAAAAAACATCTATTTACCTGCTTCTACTAAAAGTAATTTTCAAAACTAAAAAAAAAATATAAAATTTTTTCCGAAAAGCTTTTTTTCGAAACTCAATCCCAAGTGAACCCTAACTAGTTTGTCTTGATTCTCATGGGAGTGAAATATTCATTCCCTAAAGAGAAAGAGGAATGGGTCATTCCTATTGATAGGGGAATCTCATTCCCATTACACTTCATTTTTTTCCTAACCAAATATTAATAATGAGAATCACCCATTTTCATTTCTACCCTATTTTTTCATCAATAAAACACCCCCTTACCTCTTTGGAACCTATTTTATTCCAAACAAATTATATGTAACCCTAATTTCTACAAGAATCCACCATAGTTAAAGGCAAAAGGTGCACCATGGCACTAAGCACTCTTATCACCTAAGGCGCAAGGCGAGGCGCATCTGACAAAAGTAAGGTGCAAAAACTAAATAAAATAAAATTATAACTCATAACACAACACAAACATAAAATAAAATAAAATCATGAACTTAATTCATTACCAAAAACAAAATTCAAAAGAACAAGACATAATATTCAAGAGGCACTTAAAACACAATAAAGAACATGCGCAAACGAGGTAATAAAAGTAAAATATAGTCCTATAAATAACTAGAAGTCCTAATCCTAGTCCTAGTCCTACAGTAGTACTATTATACTATAGTAGAAATCTTAAAACATTTTTCATTACTAATTTATTATAAGTTTATAATTATGGTCTTAGTTCTACACTCCTAAATATTAATTATAATTGTTGTGAGATATTGTGAAATACTTGTATAATATTAATTAGCTTGATTTATATAATTAAGAGTACATACAAATTTATTTCCTAATTTGTATTGTTTTTCATTCTTCATATTTTTGTTTCCTATTTTATGTTCATAGGGCTATATATATAGGGTTTTCTACTACAAATGAAATTATCGACTTCTCTCCATTATTATTTCTTTACATGGTATCAGAACATAGATTCCAATAAAACCCTACTTAGAAATTGATCTGAGAGTTATACCCAAGTGAGCATCTCTTTGTCATAGTAGGGTCACTATAAGTGATCCATTTTGTTTTTATGCCTTAGAGAGCAGATTGTGTGATTTCTTGAGTCATTCTTGTCGAGTAACATTTATTGTAGGTATGCTTCACTTGACTCTCCTCGTTCTGTACAACATCTTCTACCTGGTTGGGTCTATATTGGTATGATATGAGGCATTTAGTGTTATAGATTTTGTCGGCCTGTACGACATTCTCCTAAGCTGGTTGGATCTATATTAGTGTGGTGTGAGACCTTTTGTGTTACAAGTTTTAGAGCTATTTGTCTTTTACATTTATAACAAGGTGGGACATTATTAATATCTCTTCTCCTACTTAAGAAGAAGTGTTGTGAGATATTTGTATAATATTAAATAGTTTAATTTATGTAATTAGGGGTAGGTAGAGATTTATTTCCTAATTTGTATTGTTTTCTATTCTTAATATATTTGTTTCCTATTTTATGTTCATAAGACTATATATATATATAGTTTTCTACTATCAATGAAATTATCAATTTCTCTCTATTCTTATTTTTTTACAATAATTATCAGATCACTCAGCATTCACCATCAATACACTATAATGTAGTTTTCTTCTTCTCCTTCAATATCTTTTTCTCTTTCATTAAAACCTTCTTCCTCTTCTTCACTTCCCTCTTTATATTCTTTTAATCTTTTTTTTTTTTTTGTGAGATAATCAGATGTGAATAAACTCACATAACCTACTTTAAGTGTATTATAAATAGCTAAAATTGTTGTCTTAAAAGACCAAAAACATATAATAAAAACTCTAAATATGAAAGAGGCAGCCTCGCCTCGCCTCGCCTCGCCTTGCCTACACCTCACACAGGCATGCGCCTCTTTGAGGTCACCTAGGGGTTTGAGGCAGTAAAGGCTGCGCCTTGCCGACCTCTCACTCGAAATGCACCTTTAACAACACTGGAATCCACATACAAGAAACACAAGACTTCATAGATTAGAAACCTAGAGATCTAGTCAATATCTCTGCCTCCACCATCCATATACTACCCATCAACTCTATTTCCTTACCTCATTATCTCTCGTCTCCAACCATGGTTATCAAGCCCTCCAAACTCAGCAACCTCGCCCACTTCATCTCATCTCCATAGCTCCACCGCCCTTAGATGACAAATTTCAATTGACAACCACAATAGCTTCTCAATCCTGAGAAGTATCACAAATATGAGAAGAATCTATATTTGTGGCTTCCAAATCACAAATTTGAGAAGAATCCATGTTGTCGTTAGTGTAGATGAGGTTTCAATGGAGCTATGGTAGTGTAGTGCCGCTACTATGGTCTGATGAGCTGAGAGAGCTCTAGGAGAGTCCATGATGCTGAGTCTGTCACAGCTATGAGTCTCATCAGAATGAGTATTTCTATAGAGATGCATGGGCATGTTCAGTTTTGAAGAAGATGTTGCTACTAATATGTTTAAGCTTTGATAATAGGTTTTTGTTTTTAGTTATTAATCAACTTTAATTGCTTTTATGTGACATCCTTAGATTCAAACAAAGAGAAGGAACAAACTTGCCAAACAAAAATTGAATGATTTGGTTTTTATCAAGCATAATCAAGCTCTCAAAGCTTGTTATGATCGAAGAGATGTTATTAATCCAATTTCATTGGATGACATAGATGAAAGCAATAAATGGCTAATTGGTAAAATGGGTGGTGCCACATACACACAATGAGGATAATGTTAAAGATGAGATGGTATTTTTAGATGATGATAATCGTGGTTTGACATGGGGTGCTATGGCAAAAGAAGAGGGTGTTATAAAACAAGTAGAATCCTAATAAGTCAAAGATCTTTAGAATAGCTTGAATCGGATGATTATGAAATACATGTTGAAGGATATAAATCCGAATTTCATAATCAAATTGTTGAGAATTTAAGCAAGGAGTCCGATAATAAATTTTCGTTCTTAGTTATTTGCATTATTAGTTAAAGTTTAACGGCGAGATGGCTGTCAAAAAAGAACCTAATTATGACCTTAATAATAGTCTAGGGACCTAAAATAACCTAATAAAGGTCAGGGACTACATAGCTGAAAACCTTAAAGCTTAGGGACCCAAGGATGAGTTTTGCATTCGTAAAACAAGTCATTCGGGAAGTTCACTAACTTGAGAAAATTGCAATCTACACTCTTATAACAAAAGCTCACGGACGTTGAACATCCAATGTATGACTAGGGAACATAGGATCATAAATAATGATGGTGGATTGGCTTCTGTTTGATGACACAGCTTCCATCAGATCCAAATCAAGAATATAGCTAAGCGCAAAAAAGAAACATACTGATGCACACACATGCAACCAAAACACTGAAAAAAAAAAAAACAAACAAAACGCTGCTACTTGTTATATGATTTTGAAACATTTTTATAAGGATAAGAGCAAACAATTTTGACAAATGAACTTCTCAAATATATTTGAATACTTTAGCAGTAGCAGTCTCACTATGTGTAGGACAGCTAATCCCCAACGTTATATATATACCAGATTTTGGATGATTTGGAACTCACTAGTTTACCCCCATCTATATGAAAAATCGGTCCCAACTTTAGAGGAAGATCTGATAATAGACAAACACTTTATTCTGGTTCTATATTTGTTCATATAAAATGCTTAGCTGATTCAAGCATCTATATATATATATGAATTCTGAACAATAGGTCCCAACTTAAGAGGAAGATCTGATAATAGACATAAAACAATCTATTCTGGTTTTATATTTGTTCAAGTAAAATGCTTAGCTGATTCAAGTATCAATATATATATATATATAATGAATTTTGAATGATCGGTCCCAACTTGAGAGGAAGGTCTGATAATAGACAAAACAATCTATTCTGGTTCTATAATTGTTCAAATAAAATGCTTAGTTGATTCAATATATATATATATATATATATATTCTGTCTAGTTAAACTTCCAAGTGGCTCTTTTTTTGAGATTAGACAGGCATTCCATACGCTCTCAAGCTTCCACATCCAATTACTTTTGACTTCAGAAGAAACAATAGTTAGCCAGATCAACATACCTTTTTCCGGGATTGAACTCAAAAGAATATCATCCTCATCAAGAATACGCACTTTAAATGGGCAATGAACTGTATTCCGGGCCTCAAGTGCTGCATTGGAGAAAACATCAAAAATATTAGAACATCTAATGATAAAAAATTAACCAACTTTACTGGAGCCACCATACATGAGCAAGTGGCTAGTCTATAATGCTCAAAATGAAAATGCCCCATAACTGTCCAGTTCAAGCTATTACCAACCGAAAATTAAAATCACCTATAGCTAAGCAATTTCACCACTGAAATACACACACTCTTTTGATAAGCCAAAAAAATAAGCAGTTAGTCTAGAACTTGGAAATGTGGCAACAAAATGAGCACCAAACCCTACTTGCCAATACAGTAGCCACAAAAAATTTCAGCCCTCACTTTACCCTAAAAGTAATCCTATTAGGCACAACTGCTCAACGTACCAATCACATAAAATTGAATTACTGTTGACTAGAATATTTAGTATCCATTTAGAATTGCTTTATTTTTGTAATTGATTCCTAGATTGTAGATGTTCCTTGATTGCAGGAAAGTTTCCTGATTAGACTAGTCTTTGTGTATAAATTCACACTTTGCAAAGCTACATAAATCCAGATTTGCTAGAAAAAAAATCATTCTATTTCTCTCCTAAACATTTTATCAGTAAATAAAAAATTGGAGAATAAAATTTATTAGGACAAGTGGAATGTCAGTTAGGTTCTAATTACCAATGGATGGTGTTTGGAATACCGCAAGCGCCTCTGTATCACAGACCCAGCGAATGAGCACTCTATCTGTGAAGTCCTGGAAAAGCTTCTCAAGATCTATTGTCCTTGTACTTGGTGGAAAATCAGCAAGCACAAGAACATGTTGCGTTCCACATTTAGCTGAATTCAAACAGCAATTTAGAGATCTTTCATAATAATAGGTATAGAATCTTCCTTGCACAAATAATAACAAGATCTAAGGTAAAAAGAAGTGCACAACATCCAACATGCAGGAATCCAACAAGTGATGCAGCTCATTGAAAAGAAATTTAAAAGTTCTTTATTTATCATGTAACTTTTTATAACATGGAATCTCTATTTAGGATGTTCCTAATTCTGGACTACATGATTCATTATCATGTGGGAATTTTTTGATTCAAGGTTTTGCCCTTCCTATCTAGTATCTAGGAATTTGCTTTCTTGATATTCAATAAATTATGATTCAGCAGCACTACAAGCAAAGAGACATAAACACATTTACATCACTCAATGAGATGGTCCTTTAGTAACAGCCAAGGTGAATTGCGATGGGCAATTCTCCAACAAAAGATGAAATGCGATCTCTAATCCAGGAGGCTCAAATGGCAAATAATGCTAGGGTTGTGGAAGTGGAGAAGTGGCTGGGCAGCCAAATGCAGCAGCTTCCACTCCAATCTAAGGAACTGATGACTGGACTTACTTGCAGTATGCATCAGGATTTTGAAAGGACATCAAGCAGCAATAATCAACTGGGACAGCGACCACTAATTAATCCTGTTAGGAATCAACCACATGGTACAGGTGTATCACAAGGGAGTGGGGTGGTTCTGACGTATACTAAACTAGACTTCCCAATCGTTGATGGCTGCGAAGACCCATCAATTTGGCTATACAGATGTGAGAAGTTTTTCCCAATCAGCGCACGCAAGAGGCAGACGAGGTGGGGTTGGCCACATTCCATATACTCGGTGAGGCACAATTATAGTACCACCAATTAGAGTTGGAAAACCCCTCAATTAATTGGTCGGAATTCAAGGACTATTTTACCCTTCAATTTGAACCACCTGCATGAAGCAATCCATTGGGGGAGCTGGCCAATTTGAAACAAACGGGTTCAGTCGAGGGATACCTATAGAGAAGGGATAAAGGAGGAGAGGAGCAAGAAAATTATGGCGGACCAGCCTGCTCATGTGGACAGAATGTGGAGGGTATATTCCAGGAGAAAGAAAACGGACATGTGGGCAGCAAATTGATTATAAAAGTTAGTGGAGCAGAGAGCAGCAGCCTTACTATTTTGGAGCTTTTCTTGGGTCTCTGACTTGCTAGAGAAGGGGAATCATCTCCGGGCTGTGTGCTTACACAGATATGTTTTCTTTCCTCTGTTCTTTTTGATTTCCATTGTTATTTTACTGTTTCTTGTTGCTGGAAAGCGCCCTAGTTGTTCAATCATCATTTTGAGCATTGAATGAAAGACATACCAGTTGTTGGCTACTCTTTTTGAACTTGTTGATTATTCTTGTGGGTATTGTTGCTGTTCTCTATTAATAAACCAACAGATTTGGTTCATGCCCTGAACCTAGCTCGGGCTTTTGAGCAGAAGCAACAGATATTATGGCAGGTCAGTACACTAGTCCTAATTCTTCTAAAAATTCGGCATTATCTACTGCAAAAGGGAATATACCAGCTGAAGCAAAAGGTTCTATCATGGCAAGAGTACAAACTCCTTTCATAGTGAAACTAAATCAGACAGAAATGGCTGACGAAAAAGCAAAAGAGCTTTGCTATAACTTTTTTGATGAACGCTATACAACAGGGCATCAATGTAAGAAATTATTTGGGCAGAAAATTGCAGATTGTGCTGCTGAGCTAACAACCCATGCAGACTATAGTTAAGTTAGTCTATGGTTGCTTCTCGTCATTTCAACCTCAAGAGCTCTGTTTTTAGGGGAGAAAATAATGTACGGTTCTAGGGTGGGTTAATCTATTTAGGTAGTTATTTAACTATTTAGGTAAGTGTTCTATTTATAGTAGAATTCCCAAATTATTTGGTTATTTGCTGTAAGTTTCCTAAAATAATAAAGCCTAAACTAAGATATAGCTTTCCTATTTTGTGTAATAATCTGGTCCTATTTAAAGGACCATATGAATAAAGGAGCAAACAGATATAATCAAAAGAAAATACAGAGATCTGGAGCTCTCTCTTCCAATGAGGTCCATGGTTTCAAGTTACCTTTTCATGAGCTTGAGTTAGTAGTCAAAAATAGGTTAAAGAATCAAAACAAGGAAGGGCACGCTAGTGGATCTGGATTATCCAATCTAGAGTTGGCAATTCAGGTCGTCGTGTCGTGTATAAACTTGTAGTAACACTATGTGTCATTTCATGTCGTGTAATCATTTAACACGTTTATAAATATATATACATACATGTATATATGTGTCGTTTCATGCCATGTAGTTGTTCAACACGTTTACAAAACTACAAACAACTAAAGTTAATATTTAATAATAAGTGTATGTTAATTTTCATAATCTATTAATAATTTGACACAGTATAACATGTATATAAATATATATACACATACGTGCATGTACACATGATAAAATTTATTAATATAATAAATTTAAGCATCTAATTATCTATGCGATTATTACTAATATAAATTATATCACTAATTTGCTAATCTTTATTCACATATATTAATATAATTAATTCTAAAAGAATATGTTGTAAATTTATTCATATATAAACTTATACGTATATTTTAAAAATATTAATATATAATTGAATACTTTAATTATTAGATATTTTACACATTTTTAAACGTGTCTAATTGTGTCACAATAGGTTAGACATATTTGTGTCGTGTCTTTTAATCGTATTGTGTCCAAAATTGCTGACTCTATCAATCGGCTTGTGACACAGTCCATAACTCAACCATAATAATTTGGTATCAGAGTTTATCACCATCAGCGATAACAGTCTAATGGCAGAATTCAAGGCTCTTCTCCAAAATGGAAACTCACAATTGGATGCTTGAATTGAGCAATATGAGTCTAAATTGTATAGTTGGCTCAACAGCTAGACGTGCTTGCTGTACTTCCTCAACTAGTAAATCAACCCTATGAAAATGGGCCGGAATGCGAAGCAAATAGTAGTAACTCCTATGATGGGAAAACCAGCCGCACTGAGGGCAAGACAGAATTGCACTTGGGAAGCAATGGAGGATCAAGTGAAGCAAGAGTAGTTGAGGCAGAATCAAAGATGGAGGCACAAGTTGCACAAATTGAATCCATCACAACAGTTATCGCAACAACTAAAAGAATGACCAGCACTGCAAATGGGAAACAAAGTAGTTATACTTAATGCCAAACTCGATTCCCCAACCTTTGTTGGTTCTAAAAATACAATGGTATGGCTATCTCGCAACAAAAAGTTCTTTCCAGACCAACAAACTGTTGAAACAAATAAGGTTAGCCTAATGGCTTTTCATATATTTGGGGAGGCCCAGCTATAGTATTATGGAAAGGACCCAGAGCTAGAGTATTATGGAATGGAACAGGAAGAACTAAATCTCCCATGGGCTATATTCAGTGAATTTGGCTGGATTATAGGTTGCTAATCTTTCTTACATGCTTGAGGACAAGCTCTATTTTCACATGGGGAGAAATTTCATGGTTCTAGGGTTAGGGTTATTCCAGCATACTAATTTGTTAGGCCCCAGTTAAAGAGCTGCCAGATGACAGTATTTAGCTATGCTGAGCTGGATGGAGAGAGTATAAGAAGGGTTTTGTTGTTAGGCAGTTATGCTTTGGGATTAGTGAGTATGTGTATAAATAAAGCTTTTGTGAGCAGAGTGGGGTATGTGAATATTTTCTCTTTGGGTATTGGGTTGGGAGAGCTTGAGAGACTCAAATTTCTCTCTTGGCTTTTATTTCTTTTAGTTCCATTTTCTGGAAATTCAGAAATACATTTTACTGATTTCCTTCATTCTTGTGCCTTGTTCTTTGAGCTGTGCTGATTGTGTTTGGGTTTTGTTAATTGTTTTGTAGGTGAAGATAGACGGTTCTTATCAGATGGCATTAGAGCAATGCGATCCTCCATAGAAATCCGCAGTCAAATTGCCGGAAAGAAAGTGAAAATTTGTGTCAAGAAGTTAAAAGGATAAAATGTCCACTATTCCAGCGAAATTGAGCAAAGTTGAATCCCATGTAGATCGACTTGATATTGAGAAATTGAATAGATTCATAGATAGGATCTCTCATATCGAAGAAATGGAAGGAATACTGCTACGCCAATACAACATCGACCACCCCCCAGCTGCCATTCTAGTCCATGAACCAGCTTTGGAGGTGGCCATCAATGATCCTGCAACAAATGGGAAGGACAAAGGCCAAGTGGAAACTCAGGATGAACCTCTAATTGACGAACGGTATGTTATGGCCATCAATAGTCGAGCAGCTTCATCTTCTCTAGAACTTGTTTCAGAGAAGAAGACAATCAACAATGTTGAAATGGGAGTGAAACTTGACCTAAATGCTGAAATGAGGAAGATTCCTCTACCGGGCTGAGTCAGGCCCAAAACATGGCCCAATGGGCTGGGAAACAATGGGGTCCAGACCCATTTGTTAGCAACATACCTACATTACCCTTACCACTCTACAAGTCTCTTAAACACCATTCATCTTCCATTTTCACGCCAAAATGATACCAATTACCTAGCAGCCTCGTCGTTGAGAAGTTGAAATTGGATGAAGCAAACAAAGGCCCTAAAAAAGATGGGCAGCATGAACCATCAAAGCCAAGAACCTAAGCGCCACATACACAGCGAGAATGAGTAAAGCTAGAAAGTCGCTACCAATAGCTACAAACTGACAGGTACCTAATCGACTCCCAAATGAGACTGAAGAGAATGACCAAACCAAGGACCATGTGATTGCAGCTAAAATGGTGCCGCTAAAGAAAATTCCCTTGGTACATCTGTCGCTAGAGGTGTTGGGATCCATGCAATCTAAGTAGCCGACACGCAACGAAGACATCAAGAAGCTGCTTATTGGAGAATATGGTGCCTAGACGAGAGGAGGGCATCAGAGTGGAGCTAGGATGGCAAAGCTGATAGATAAGTTGAAGACGCAATTGGAGGTACCTTCGATATTTGGGTTTACAATGCATGGTTTATTTGGTAACAGAACCCACTTCTTATTACAAGACCTATTTCATGCACACAAGACTCCTAGATCTTATGCTGTTAACAATATCCTTCAGTATGCTCACCACTTGTTCGATGAAAGTCCTCAATGTAGCATTTGTATATGGAAGTCCATTATTCAAACAACCCACATTGATGAACGTCCAGCATGCTTCCGTCATTCAAGGGGGGCCATAATTGGGACAAACCACTACTCACGCTATATAATTTCTCTTGAGATTGGAAAGGGCAAAATTCTTATTGAAGTTGCCAATGCAAGATTCTGCAAGCCACTAGATATAGAGCTTGTCAAGCCGCTATGTGTGAACTGTGAATTTCTGGTCACAGTTGAGGAAGGCTCCATTCGAGGGCTTGGATCCCATGTAGCACAATACCGTGTACTTGATAGACAGCTTAATGGTAAAATCAAGTGGCCACCAATTGTTTTGCCGGACAGCTATATTAAACATGCATTGCCAAAGGTACAACTGACTCTTATCAAACTAGCTAGACAACACATGGCTAATAGCAATAACCTTTGGTATGCTCACAACTTCTTTGATGAAATTCCTCAACAGAGTGCTTGCGTACAGAATTCTACTAAACAAGCATATTTTATGAACTATGATCTTGCGACATTGGAAATTGTTTATGGCGGAATGATTATTTCTTATTTGGGGTTGCACTTTGTTGTTGTAGTGCTTTTGCGATGGTTATTTTGGAACTTATTTATCATTGTGAAGCAAGCAAAGGTGGTGGCTATGATCATTGAAGCAATGAGCGCTGCTAGCTATAGTGTTGTTGGCAACTCTAATTCTTTTGTTGCACCGGTAGCATTTCTAGAGCCTCTAGTTGCTTGTTACATGATCCTCAACCTTGAGGACAAGATTGATCTTTGGGCAGCCGGTAATGTTAGGCCCTAATTAAAGAGCTACAAGATGGCACTATTAGCTATGGTGAGCTAGATGGAGGGAGTATAGGGTGGATTTTGTTGTTGGGCGGTTATGCCTTGGGATTAGAGAGTATGTGTATAAATAAAGCTTTTGTGAGCAGAATGGGGTATGTGAATATTTTATCTTTGGGTATTGGGTTGGGAGAGCTTGAGAGACTCGAATTTCTCTCTCGGCTTGTATTTCTTTTAGTTCCATTTTTTGGAAAATCAGCAATACATTTTATTGATTTCCTTCATTCCTGTGCCTTGTTCTTTGAGCTATGCTGGTTGTGTTTGGGTTTTGTTGATTGTTTTGTAGTTGAAGATAGGCGGTTCCTATCATAATTCTAATAGGACTAATAGTAAATAAATTATAGTAGAATTAGTAGTTTATTCTATTAAGGCAGAATTATTGGTATTTCCACATTTCCTAGTTTCCTATTTTCCTAGGATTCCCTAAATCATAGCTTTCATATTTTATTATAATATCTTGCATTTCTATTTTCTGTGCTTGTAACCTCCATTTAAAGTCAGAATTTAATCAATAAAAGGAAGTGAGAAATTTCATAAAATTAAGCTATCCGGGTTTCTCTCTATTGAGTTCTAAGATCTAGGTTCCCTTTGAAGAATTCAAAGGTTCGGGTTCCCTTTGACAAATATGATCACCGATGACATGATCTGGGAAAACATAACACCAGATTTCTGGATTATTATAAATCCTTATTCTGCAGACAACAACCTAATAGATGGGACATTCCTCTTCACTCACCTCTTCTCTTTGATAGGCAGATCCAGAAAACATATTTATAGTAAAGATCTAGTTAAGACCATTTCTTGCTTATTGGAAAGTGGTTGATCATGGAGTAAAGCGAAGAAAAAGAGTTTGATGAGGCTATAGGAGAGGCAATGCAATATAAGGAAAGGAAACTAGAGACCCCAAGGTCATTGTACACAAAAAAGAGTAAAGGAACACAATCTGAATGCACTATTTGTTTTTCCCCTTGATTTAGAAGGGAACGCTCTAATTAGATATTAAATGAAGAATAGCACTCAGAAGAAATACCACACGGTCTGATATACGGGGACATTTTTCATTCTATAAGATGATCCTCTAGTAAAAGACAAACATAGTCCAGATTTTTAATGACTTTTGCTACCATTACAAATAGAAGAAGAACGAGAAGAAAACAAGAAAGGCAGAATGAAGCATTCCTTCTCTCCCTTTTCAAAACCTTAACTCTTTACTTCATGTAAGTTACCTGGGCCATAATGGTCAGTAGGATCATATCCCACAAAGTGATGTGGTATATATGGGCCAGTAGCATAAACAACCTGTTTGCACATGAAAATGCCTGCCAATTCTTTTTCAATGGGAAACATCATATATATAAAGAAGGAAAAAAATAAACAAAAATGCAACATGTTGCAACTCTACAATCATGTGTTTCTCCCATAAGTCCCTTGAATTGCAAGATATCACTCAATTGAAATTGGTCAACTAAAGAATAGGAACTCAGGTAGTGCACTTTTGAGTCAAATGGGGTTTCTTTGGCGCCTGTTTGCTATTGGAGAATGTGTCTTCGCTTTTTTGACAAAAAGCAAGCAAAAGCTGTTTCTGAAGTGTTTTTTTAGAACACTTTGGTGAGAAAATATAAATACATCTAAAGCACTTTAACAATAGCTTTTAAGTTCTTTAAGCAAAGAAACCTAGGTTGTTGCCCAAGTAGTTGCAATAAAGGTTACAAACAAATACTCAATTCTCCTTCTCCATGAAATATAAAGATAGACCTACATTTGTATTCTAAAAAGTTAGATTTCACCATACACCTCACTCTACATAGCACAAAAATGCAGACAGTTCCAATAGAAAGTTGTGTACATGAGCATATAGATCAAGCATAACTGGTACATGAAAACTTAATCTCAATGAGATGAAAAATGTGGGGGCTTACAATTTATTGATTCTGCATTTTGTTGCATATGTATGCTTCCAAAAGAATCTTTATCTTCTTTGTCGTTAACTTTAAAAAACACATCAGATTGTCGATCACTGTACAATTTGTCTTGTTCATATGAGAATGTTCCCCTTCCTCGTCGCTTAAGACCTTGAGACGTAGTATCTTGCAATGACAGATTTGATACACTAGGCAAGCCTGGTGAAGCAAGAAATTCATTGGGTGCACGGTCTGCAATTGCTTCCCAATCTGTTGTTCACCACCACATTATTTATAACAACTCTATTATTCATATCAGTTTTAATTTTTCAAATAGCTTCAGCAGGACAAAGAAATATATTAAATTCATGTAACATAAGGAAAAAACAATATTAATCGCATGTTTGATGAAAATTGTGAATTGAAGCTCCTTCCTAAAGACACATAAAGCAAAACCATCTGACCACTCCATATGTATGTTCATAATCCCTGACGCATGGCTATAGTATACTTGTTAAATTACCATTGGTTTCCAAAAATAAGAGTCACTTCCAGCAGCTGGCTATGAATAGTGGAAAGTCTATGACCCAGTGCAGTTATAAGTGCAGCCATTAAGTGGACTGTGATCACTATTAAATACAGCCAATAAAATGTTAAGTCTTTAAGCAAAACCATTTCAAACACATGTAAACAACCATAAAACAAATAGTCCAGAGCAATAGGCTAACATCGAACATGTTTGTAAAGCACAAAAACCAAACTTTTTTTCTGTACTCTTATGGTATGCACATCTGTATTCATACTCTATCAAGCATAAAGTTAGATGACAGTGACAGGAGATTAGCACTTATAAGATGTTTTCAACAACATCAACATTAGATTAAGCTTTGGCACTGGTAGGTCAAAAGAGCAAAGGAAATGATGTGGAACAGTTCAGTTAGCAAGCTTTAAAGTATGGCTTGTATAGTCAAAAACAGATAATCATGAGGTCGTCTAAAATAAAGACATTCCAAATTCAGACAATAGAAATATACCATCATCTGATGATCCATTGCACAGAGAAGAATCATGCGGCCGTCTAAGGGATTCCTCGTAGCACCCTTCATTAAAACATCATCAATTACATCTCATAGTATAACAAATCTACTTGTTATAAATGATATTTTGAAGAGTGAAAATTCAATGCTTCATGAAAAAAGAAATCACCATCCACACAAGACCCAACACGAACTGAATCATTCAAAGGCAAAGAAGCATTTGAGTTTAAAAACTCATCTTCATTCAAGTCTTGCTTCCCGGTGTCCACATCGCTGAAGTAAAATCATAAACCAGCAAAACCAATTCATTAAATTAACAGAAAAATCTTTGAAAGGATGAAAAAAATAAAAATTATGTAGAACACAAATAAAGTCAAAAAGAAAACTTAGAAGTCCAATATCCCTAGTTTTTATCAATGACTTAACAGATTAAAGTCCCAAATTCGCTCACTGTTTCTCTCTTTTTCTGGGAAACCAAACTGAAATTTTGAAAAAGAAATAATAAAAAAAAAAAAAAAAGATAGGTACCTGTAAGAGCGGGACTGAAGGGCAGTTTGTTGGAGAAGAGAAGCGCGAGAAAGGAGTTGGTCGGATTTAAGAGAGAAGTTCTTGGCGGAGAAGAGCTTGGATAATTCTGTAAGGGTAGAAGCCAATTGGAGATTGACCGTTTCAGATGGGCTTAGGGTTTCGAGTTGCGAAACAACCGTTTCGAGGAGAGAAATTGCAGCCTCAGAGTCACCGCCAGTCAGCAGATCCTCCACTGCCTCGCTCCAGTTTTGGTTGAATTGTTCTTCGATTACTTGGCTTTTTTCCATTCAAAGAAATATCAATTGAATTTGATTTCTAGTGTAGGAAGCAGCAACCTTCTTGCAAGAGCGACAGGCAACAAATCCAAAATATTTGTAAGTCTGGGAAAATTGTTTCCATTTAGCTAGTTTGTTTGGCGGATAATACTTTTCGTTTTTTTTTCTGCGTTAAAATAAAATTAAAAAATAACTTATTTTTTGAGAATGGAAAGTGGAAGATTTATATAAATAAAATTTTTTATATTAAAATTAACTAAATATATATTAATTAATATATTAATTACTTAAAATTATTTTTGGTGATCTCGGGCCACCACCGGTTGCTAATGCCGGTCATCAGAATTTTTTTTAAATTATTATTTTATGTAATTTTTTATACATAATTATAAATTAAAAATATTAAATTTTAAAAAGTTTTAAATATTTTAATAGTTTTTTATATGCAAAAGAAAATAATATCTTTCAAAATACATCAAATACTAGAAAATAATTTTTTTAAAATTTTATATGTACAACTAAACTACAAAAAATAAATTATTTTCCAAAGAAAATATTTTTCAGAAACAGATTATTTTCTACAAACAAACGAAGCCACCGTTTTTTTCCCAAAAATATTAATATTTTTCCTTATTTTCTAATGTTTGGCTTACCAAAGGAAAATAAACTTTTTTTATAAGAAAAATAATTTCATTCATTCAAATTAATAATACATTAGTAAAAGCATATACAATCCGTTAAAAATCATAAGGATGAAACAATAAAAAAATATACAGTACCCAGATGAATAGAATAATAAATCGGCTCAAAGTCTACAAATTTGATAATGTTATAATGACTCGAATGCCTATAATTCCAGTTTTGCAACATACTGACAACCATAATATGATTTGTTATTTCTATTGAATTGAAAATATTTTGTTTGTTTGAGTCATGTATACACAAAAACACCGCAACAAAATTACGGAAACTAAATATCGTAACAAAACGACAAAATCAAACGATGAAATCATGAAAAACAAAACAAATAAAATAAAAATATAGATATGTGGAATAACAACTTATTTTAGAAATAAATTGATAAAAGAAAATATATAGATGGGTTATTTGAGACTAATAATGGTAAAAAATCACCCCTCTTTATTTAAGAAAGATGGTGGCTAAAAAAAATAAAGAAGAAAAATGTTAGAGAGAAAGGAGGCTAGGGTTTTAAAGGAAAATAAGTTAAAAATACGGAAATATAACATCACATTCTAAATACGGAAAGTCATTTTCCAAGACATAAATATTAGATATTGGGACTTAATGTATATACATTTACATGTTGGACATTCGGACATGTATGGAATTTTCAAAAAGATTGTGTGATTATAGATAAAATTATAATTGTGAGAGTCCAATTAAGTGATCAAAATAATTAATAATGAGCTCAATTATTTAAAATAAAAGTGTGGAGTTGTTTTTGGGTATGTGTAGAAACTCGGGGACTATTACTAATATTGATGGGCATTTTAGTAATTAGTCCAATATATTAATATAAATAAGGTTGTGATCTCTAGATGTACGTACTTCATTTTTACATTACATATTATGTTCTTGTTCTCTCTAAGCACCCATTGTTCTTGAAGAATTCAATATGTAGCACTTAGAAGATCACCTATCCAGGTTTGAATATATAATCAAGCTTTCACATGGAAAAGAACAAAATCACATAAGAAAACGAATTACCTAATCATCACAACCACATAAATTTTTTGTGAATTCCTGCTATGGGTTTTTTTGGGTGGTTTGTATTTGGGTGGTATATATTCTATGAATATTTGTTAGTTTGGATTTTTGCATCTGATCTAAACTTAATAAAAACACAAGAGTTTTTGTTTTTGCTTAATGATTTGGGTTTTTGAATTCCTCTAGGTGCCTCCACGTGCATTTGTTTCTAGTTGCTGGTGATTCTTTCATGGCTGACGACGTAATTGACACTGCTATGATGAGAAGAAAAGTAACCCTTGAGTTTCCTGGTCGTCGATTTTTCCTCTCATCTTCCTAGTTTTGGCAATTATGATTACTAAAAGTATCGGTTATTATAAAAAAATTGTTGTGGTTAGTGAGAGAACATGGTGATCGTGGAGAATAAGGGAGGTAGCTGGAGATCTTTAGTGGTCAAACTTAGGGTTTATTTTAAGCGAATGGGGCCTTATTTTTATTTGGGTTTTATTTTTTTATAAAAAAACGATGAGCCTAACATTTAGTGTGGGTTTTATTTGGGTTTTAATTAAAGATAATTTTTCAAATATGGCAAAAAACTCTTAAAATATTACAACATTAACTTCAAGTTTTTTTTTTTCAAATCTATCAAAAGTACCTAAAAAATATTACAAAGTACCTAAATTAAAAAAGCACTCTAAAATATACTAAAAAGTGTAAATACGGTATATTTTCAGTAGACATTGGCTATACAATAGTTTAGTATCCTTAAAAATACCTAGGGTATATCTTAGTCCAATATCTTTAAAAATACCTTGAGTATACCTTGGTTCGATATACTTTGGGAATATTTTGGATATACCTTGAGAATTTTTTAAGAATTCATTGGTCATACTTTAGGAATTCATCGAGTATACATTCGGAATTCCTTAGAAATACTTTAGAAATACCTTGCTTGAATTAACAAAAATAAATAAATAAACGGCTATAAGTACTGAATTGCCCAAATTTTCGCTAAATCATTACAATTTCAATTAATAATATACTTCAAACACCTTTTCTTATTATTAAACCACCTAGTTGAAAAGTGCTAATATTGGCTCATCATTTGAATGGTATTGTTTATTACATGTACCATCTCTCATATGACAGACCTAAGCCATTAAGTTGCAATTTGCTTAGATAATATTTGGATTACCATAAAAATTAGAGAAATAAATTGGGAAATAGCAAAACAGAAAACAATCAAATTTCTAGTTGAATTCGGGATATCCAAATATAGTCTCAAAAGGAAGATTTCTCTATCAACAACAATAAAATTTCCGATTTAACAAAACAATTTATTTTCCCTTGTCCCAAAACACCATGGCAATCCTAAAAAAAAAAAAGATCTCATCCAGGAATCCAAGTGAACCGTGCTTGTAGCAAATAAAAGAAGAGTGTTGTTAGCTTCAATGTTTTGAGTTGCCTCAAATACGGTCTCTATCATATTCAAAACAAGTGAAAATAGTAGGGTACATAGCTAGAACCCGAATTAGAACCAGTCTCATTCAATTGCATATATCTCTTTCTATAGACCAAATCTTGTAAAACTCTTTTTAGAAGAATAAACATAAGATATAAATATGCAAGTTTTATATTTGGAGCTTTTTCAAATTCAGTCTTTAAAATTACAAAAAGGAAGCTGTTAACCGTA
Organism: Balakata baccata; assembly: GCA_949630135.1. Lineage (NCBI taxonomy): Eukaryota > Viridiplantae > Streptophyta > Magnoliopsida > Malpighiales > Euphorbiaceae > Balakata > Balakata baccata. The sequence goes on along the minus strand of CATIWF010014591.1, from coordinate 11,754 downwards.
GGGTGATTGCTCTCTATTTTGATATTAACAATCAAATTAATTATTACTAATATTCTTGTTAAGTGTTGTTTTGATAGTGTTCAAAGTTTCAGTACATTTGGTTAAGGTTTCCTTATTGAACAACTCAAGAATTTCATGGAGACGTATAACTCCTGATAGGGATAAGAAACTCCCGATCGGGACACAAGTCTAGACCGGGAAGTGACATGTCCAGACTGGAAAAATATTGTCTCTAAGTGCCTCAAAGTTCCAATAGCAAAAGCAGATCGGGAAAGGGTATGTCCCGACCGGGACAGGCATTTTCCAAATTGGGACCGGCATTTTCCAGATCGGGACTGTAGTGTAGACCAAGCAAAGCAAGTGTTCAGACCGGAAAACTCTACAAGATTTTGACCCAAAAATTCCAGTAGCAAAAGCAAAATGGGACATGGTATGTCTCGACCGGGACACTTAGTTTCCAGACCGGGAAAAGCTGCAGTCCGAGCGGGACATTCAAAAAAATGTGACCGTTGAAGAGGAGACACAACCAAAGTGTGCCACATCATTAGAAAGTCAAAACTCTCTTAGTCAAACTAACTTTGGTCCCGACCGGGAATGGTAGTCTCGACCGGGACTCATTGAAAGCTAAGAAGACCTAAGTTCCTAGTAGTGGCATCATCGGGCAAGTCCCGACCGGGACACATGGAGTCCCGACCAGGACACTTGAATAAAAACTAGACGTTGGAATTTTCAGCCAACTAGAAGCTACCACGTATTACAATTGGGTATTTCCTGACCGGTACTCAATGCATCTGCTACCACATTAGCTTTACACGAGTGATAGTCAATCACACAATTATAATCCTTGATCAACTCTTTCTGGGTAGGCAAATACTTCAAACTCTTATGATTAGTTTAAATGAAATACTTTTTCCCAATATAAATAATGATGCCAAATCTTTAGTGCAAAAACTATGGTTGCTAATTCCAAATAATGGGTAGGATAATTCCTCTCATGTGGCTTCAATTGTCTCGAAGCACACCCAACTACTCTTCCTTCTTGCATCAGCACACAACCCAATCCATTGTGAGATGCATCACTGTAAATAACATATTCCTTATCAGGGATCAGTTGTGTCAACATAGGAGCCTCTATAAGCATATTCTTTAATTGATCAAAACTGGCTTCACACTTATCTGTCCATACAAACTTGACATCTTTTCTCAAAAGTCTTATAAAAGGAGTGGCAATTATTGAGAAACCCTTAACAAATCTTCTATAATAACTAGCAAGACCAAGAAAACTCCGAATTTCAGTCACATTCTATGGAAACCTCCAATTCACAATTGCTTCAATCTTACTAGGATCAATTCTAATATCTTCTACAAATATAATTTGTCCTAGAAATGTCACCTCATTCAGCCAATGCTCCCTTAATGTCTACAACACTATTCTCAAGGGCTTTTCATGCTCTACTGGATCTCTTGAAAAAACCAATATGTCATCAATAAAGACAACCATAAAATGATCTAAATATGGCCTAAAGATCCTATTCATAAGATCCATAAATGCTACTGGAGCATTGGTCAACCCAAATGGCATAACCAAAAACTCATAATGGCCATATCTAGTCCTGAATGTTGTCTTTACTACATCTTCCATCTTCACTCTTAACTAGTGATAACCCGATCTCAAATCTATCTTGGAAAATACCCCAGCACCTTTAAGCTGGTCAAAGAGGTCATCAATCTGTGGTAATAGATATCTGTTCTTAATCGTTACCTTATTCAATTGCTGATAATCGATGCACAATCTCAAAGATCCATCTTTCTTCCTCATAAACAACACTGGTGCACCCCATGGGGATACACTCGGTCTAATAAAACCTATATCAAGAAGCTCTTTCATTTCAAAGGGGGCCATCCTATACGATGTCAAGGATATTGGCACAGTACCGGAAGTAAGTTCAATAGAGAAATCAACCTCTCTCTCAAGAGGTAAACCGTAATTCTTCTAGAAACACATTCAGAAAATTCATTAACTACCAGAATATCCTTAAGATCGAGACCTCCCTTTCGAGTATCAATTACATGCGCTAGATAAGCTTTACATCCTTTCCTAATCATCCTCTAAGCTTTCAAAATTGTAATAACCTATGGTTGCTATGGAAACATTTCACTCTTCACTATCACTTCCTCTTGTTCAACTGTCTTAAGGTTCACACATTTGGACTTACAGTTAACTACTGCCCTATGTCTTGAGAGCCAATCCATGCCCAAAATAACATCATATTAGTGGAAAGGCAACTCAATCAAATCTATAGAAAATTCTTTCCCATATACCATTAAAGGACAATTTCGATATACTTTACTCACTCTCACACTGTGCCCTAATGGATTCACAACTTCAATTTCAAATTCTAAATCTCCTTTTATCAAATCATATTGATTATGTATATTTGTGCAAATGTATGAATGCATGGATCCCGGATCTATAAGTCAACAAACATCAAAGCCAAATAAAGAAAACATACCAGCTATGACATCGGTCACTACCTAATTTTCCTTGGTGTTCATCGCATATTCTCTTGCCAGTGCTCTATTAGAACTCAGTCTATTCACTGTTTCCGAGACTGCCTATTTAGGCCGACCCTGTCCTTAAGATGGATGTGTCCTAGCTTGTGTCAGAGTAGATATGGCTGTCAAAGTAAAAGCACTACTAGCTAATAAAGGACAATCTCTCCTTAGGTGCTCTTTAGATCCATACCTAAAACATGCACTAGTGGCATACCGACACTCTCCTCGGTAAGGCCTGCCACAAAAATCACATATGGGTACAACTTCTCCCCCTGCTTGTGTCTGAGAACTAGCTATAGCTGAGGAGGCTTTAGGTGGCTATTCTCCTAAAGGATCTCATTTGTGGCTGTGAATAACTCTTCCCTGCACCTCATCCCTATGGATGGCTCAAAAAGAAACGACCCTTATTTCCTGAAGAATAGGCCTTGGGGTAGCTAACTTCTTAGATTTCTCTTCTGTCTTTCTCTTCTTTCGTTGCTTTAGACTAAGGGCTGAAGACATCAACTTAGCAAAGCTACTATGTTGTAATGCAGTCACAACATCACTAACCTCAGAATTGAGGCCGTATTTGAACCTCCTACATTTATCTCTTTCTTTTGCTATCATTTCCGGGGCATACTTGATCAATCTTACAAACTCCCTCTAGTATTTTGTCACTGACATCTGTCCTTACTTGAGCGTTGTAAACTTTTTTTTCATTTCATCATAATAAACTAACGAAATATACTGCTTATGAAACTCAGCCATGAAGAAATCCCATGTAATAGGTTCCTTAACCTCTAGCTTGACAAGAACAGACATACACCATTCATATGCTTCCTCTTATAACAAGGAAGTAGCAAATCTGACTAAATCTTCCAAGTCCACTTGTAACTCTCTAAATATTCTTTCCATCTTCTCAATCCAGTACTCTACCACAACAAGATCATCATCTTTCTTTCTATAAAACTCAATAGCACCGTATTTCCTAAGCTTTTTAATTATGGCTTTAGACTTAGGTGGAGGTGGCAGTGGTGGCTGTGGAGCAGGCTGTGGTATAGCTCTCACCACTCTCTCAAATATACCGGCCTTCTATCGCATAAAAGGATTATCCTCTTGTTCTAGCTGCTCAGTTGTAGGCTGTGAGGATTCAGGTGCTGCATCATGCCCATGTACACTTGCAACACTAGGGTGGGAAGGAGTCCTACTATCTAGGTTACTATAGCTCTCCGCCATTCTAGGGTCATGCTCTTCCAAGTACATCGCCTATAATCCTATAAGCTGACAGAGAAGTAGCCCATATTAGAGTCATAAAGACTTATACATGTATGCATGATAGCCTTTTTCCCCACTTAGGTCTAAAAACGCCTAAACATATGCTCTGATAATAATCAACTATGACGCCCTACCTATTATTATAACAGGACTATGCTTATTATTTCACCCAATAACAAGAACAATCCCATTATATGGATAGAATTCCACTATTTATGCTTCTTATACTGGTCAATTATTATTCATATTGTAAAGGCTCACATATATATTTTTTTCTTTTCATATTATATCAGCATTAAATTTTGGCTTAAGGCCTTATCATTGTTTAGATCATATAGTCTCGGGCTTAGGCCCCATATATGTACAAAATACATTTCATAATTGTGTCATAATACATGCCATTATCACTATTCCCATATGCATGGATATACAAGACACAAAACATGATAAACTAGACCTACAAACCGGGTCTTAATTGTGCTCTCTTGATATGGGCTCTAGCAGACTTCTCTTCCTTCAACTTTACTATCTAGAAGCATTAAATTTACATGCATTTATCACATTTAAAGGGCAAATAAAAATGCGTATATGTACAAACCTATATTAGGAGTTTGACAAAAACTCAACTAAGGAGCTATCTACTCTCCTTGTCGATCTCCTCCCTCTTGTCTGTCTCCCTATCACAAACAATACCACATATGAAATACTATGTCCATGGTAGTATGGCAAAAATGTAAAACTAACTCATACTCCCTAAACTATGGTTATTATGCATGATTTCTACTTCATATCATGGTATCTCGCTTCCAATAATCTCATAGAACACAATTACACACAAAACTTCATCACCCTTCTCCTCCCATAACCTCTTTTCTATAGATTTCCAACCAAACAACCCAATCACCTCATATAGCTTCATAATCATGTTAAATAAATGGTTGTCATGGATTTTCTTACCTCTAGAAAGTAGAAACTACCCTTGATCATGCAAGGAACTCGTGGGCTCTCTTGCACCAACTTTCTCCCTCCTACAAAAACTCACCAAAGATGATGATTTCTTCAAATCTTGCTTTGATTGTGTTCTCTCTCTTAGTTGGTGTTAAATCACTCACAAATCCATGAAGAATCACTCATATATGGTTCTTGGTTTTCTAGGGATCTATTCTTGGGGTTTAAGGATGGAAAAGATGATAAAAAATGAAGATCGTGGAAAAAGCTTATATATAGCCCTTTTCACGATTATGAATACGTCTTTCATAGTTATGAATATGAATATTCATTGCCATGAATATCTACAGTAAAAACAGTCAATGCTTATCTTTGACCATGATGGTCATGGCCATGAATAACTTCATTCACGGGCATGAACGCTGATTTTTCACACTTTCTTCATTTCTTTCATCCCTCTCTTCAAACCAAAGTCAAAATTGACCGATATACCATACATATACCTCAAATATACCCTTATATACCTCATCTATACCCTCATATACCTCCAATACACCTCTCATATTATCTCTTTAAGTCACATAATCATGCATAACAACTAACCCCTAGTTAATGGGTGTTACAATATATGCTATGATATGAATAAGGCCCGATGTATCATATGCTTTGAGTGTCACGAGCATATACCAATCAGACCCTAGTGAGGGTTATTGGGTGGCTGTCAAGAATATCCTTAAGTGCTTGAGAAGGACTAAGGATGTATTCATGGTTTATGGATATAGAGACCTTGTGGTAAGCAGTATACTAATGCTAGCTTCCAAACTGACAAGGATGATTCAAAACCCTAGTCAGGTTATGTGTTCACATTGAATGATGAAGCAATCAATTAGAAGAGTCCTAAACAGGAGATGACTATCGATTCACAACAAAAGCAAAGTATATCACAACTTCTGAGGTGGCTAAGGAAGCGATTTGGATAAAGAAATTCATCGCAGAACTTGGAGTGGTTCTTACCATTGTTGATCTAATAAAGTTTTATTGTGATAACAATGTAGCCATTACAGAAGCAAAGAAACCACAGTCTCATCAAAGGTCCAAACATGTGCTCAGAAGATACCATTTGATAAGAGAAATCATTGGTGGGAATGATGTAAAAATAGAATGAGTGTCCACTGATAAGAAAATAGCTGATCCTCTAAGTAAGCCACTTCCCTAAGAGCAGTACAATTCTAATTGTTAGAGAAGTGCTCTAAAGGCAATCACCTTTAACACTTATTGTACATATTTATTTGATTAATAAAAGACATTTTCATTAATTTGGTATTCATTTGATGTATGAATTGATAGTGATCTTAAATCAATTAATGAAGTCCTTGATACATAACATAGAATGAAGGAAATCATAATAGGATCATGATAATGAGATTGTTATCATGTGTAATTATATTGGTATCTAAATTATTCCTAGTCATAGGATTAATGAGACAGGACATTGTTAATCTGGATAGACTAGTACATGTTATATTCCTTGATTGGATCAAGTAGTAGATTTCATAATCTGTAAGCATGAGATGTTTAGAATTAACATGTGGATACTTGCTAAGAGTAGCTAAGTACATTGGATGACCTTCTATGAGACAATCATATGGATTATTTATTCAAATGTCAATGGTAGTCTCATCATAGCAATGGTGTATGTATCCTTAAACTTGAGGTATTTAAGGATATCTTGGATACTTATTCTGTATTTTGACTCCATTCCTTATTGCCTCATTGAGGTCGCTCAAAGGATGGTGATTGAGTACAGCTTGAGGTATTCAAAGGTAATTGGGTAGCCAATAGAGGATTCATCGCTTCTGATAAAGGGAGAGTATACTCACGGCCTCTTGTTGGGATCATTACTCGAGAATCTCTAGCCAGAGTGGAAACATCTTGAAGATGGTCTTCATTGACATGTCTAATAGAGTAATGAGTTTCAAGGACAAGATCTAACATCACTTGGGCTAGATGTGACATAGTTAATCTAGCAGAAGCTGACACATAGTCCATGCTTTGAACCGAGTGGGGTATAGAATAGTGAAATGACGAATTACACATATTGTTGTCTATAGAAAGGTTCATAGTAAAACCACTGATTTTTCGGTCAATTAGGGGTCATGATGTGTTGCTAGATATCGCTCATGACTTGGTCGAATTAATTGTTAATTTAGGTGGTCAACATAACCGGGAACCTAATGGGTTACATGCATTAGAAGTGTGAAGAATGAATAAAATGACTTTGGATGAGATCCAAAATATGAGAGAATTATTTAGGGTTGGATCGTGATGGGATCATAGGGAAAAAATCGAAAAAAAATCAATCCGGGGTTCACGGGTCGTGGCAAGGCTGCTAGCCCAAGGTTAGCAGTATGGGCTATGTGCACGTTGGCCCTTGCCAGCGCACGCACAGCTCAATTAAAAGAATTGGCCAATTTGGCCAATGTTGGCCAAATTTCCAATTTAGCCCCCCAAATCCATTTTGGTAATTTTGTCAATCCTAGGGTGTTTAGAAACACCTATAAATATTATTTTACATTAGAAAAATTCTAATATAGCCTCTATAAAATTATTTGATAATTTTCTTATTTTTTCTCTCCAGAAACACTGCTCTTTCCTAGCACATAGAGTGTATTCAAGGCATACTCTAGTAGTTTCATTCTTCATTTTCTTGTGGATTATCATTAGAGGCAATCATATATTGGATTGTTATGGTTTGTGACAACCCAACAAGAAGAGATTTTGAAGAATTGACACAAGAAATTAAATGTATAATTTCTAACTATATTTTGAATCAATTAGTTTTAATGATACAAGTAGAATCCTTTGATTCAGATTTTGAAAAATTTTATTTTCCACTGCATTTTATGAATGTTATTCATCCTCAAAACCCAATATTGGTATCAAAACCCCCTTGTGCTCATTAAAATTAATTTTAATTTAAGGTGCAATTGGATTGCAAAATTTTGATGATTTTGGATTTTTTCGTTTGTAAGATTGAAATTAATTTGTAAAATTTGTTTACATATTTTTCTTTCTATGATATGATCATGAGATGATTGAAGATAATTATATTGATTGAAAAATGGTTTGAATATGATTCAAATAATTAATTTCGAATTTATTACAAAATTATTGAAAATTGAATTGTTGATGAACATGTGATGTTATTTAGATTAATTGTTGGGGTTGTTCATATTTTTCTTATAATTTGATTATGGGAAAATTATTTAGATATATTGAGAATATGTTTAAACCTCTGGAAGTTTGTAATAATTAATTAAAATTTTTTTATTTAATTTTTCAAACAAACACCGAAACGAGGTTGTTTTGGATACCCGACGAGACTATTTTGTTTGACTTTTTTTGTATGAGAATATTTCATTATCAGCACCTTGAAATAATTTTTTTTGTCATTAAAAATATGTTATTTTAATGTTAGATGCATGTTAGAATCAATTTGCTCGAATTTAAATTTCTAAATTAATTCTAGACGGTAAATGGGTCATTTTGAGCGTTTTATGTGTTGGTTTGTTTGTCTTAATGATTTTGGATTGTGCCAAAATTATTTTTATGGACTTGAGTTGACTTAGAGATGCTTAGAATGATGATATGAGATTTTGAAAATTTTTTGGAAATTAATTTTGAATTAGTTTAAATTGAGCACATGAAATATCTAGTATGACTTGAAAATGACATGTATGTTAAAATTAATTTGTTTAATTTTTGGTATCACAATAATTTGATTTTAAAGTAAATTAATTTTGAATTAATTATGGAAATATGAAATTTAATTTAAGTTGATTAATTATTAAATTCCACATTAAAATGACATACAAAATAAAATTGACCAAAATAATAAAAGTAGACAATTTTGGTTCAAGTGTTGAATAAACTTTCAATTTTGTAATCCAAAATTATCACTACCTATTTTATTTTAATTTTATACATTAGAGAATGCATGTTAAGGGTGTATGAAAATGCACGATGGATGATTATGGACTTAGGCTCAATATGATTGAGCATACATGATTTTTTTTAATGGCAAATAGGGAATGTGTGTCCCTGTCTATCTCTTTTTTCTTATGTATTTCTTTTCTCATCTTACTTCCCTTAAATGTAAATTGATGTTTTCTATATTTGAAATATGTAATTAGATTTCAAAGGATTAGGATAGAATGGAAATGTAAAGAAGCAGGAAGTAAGAGAGATTACATAGGATTAGGAAAGAATTGAAATGCAATAGAGTAAGGAGCAAATGAGATAGTGCCATAAACAAGAAAACTTTAGAAGTAGCAATTTGATTTCTATTTTGGGTTGTAATTCATGCATATACCTAGGTAAGACCTAGTCAATCTCTTTATGGCTCAAGAGATTGATTTTAGTATATTCATAATCATGTCATATAGTTAATATAACTATTTTTATATATCCATGTGATGAATGTATGATATATAAAAGCATGCAATAATAACATGATGAGACTAAATTAACAAAATCTCTCACTAAATAAATAATTATATCTTACGCCTTCTATTAATGTGAGGAGAACTAGGGTTCTTCTAGAGTTAGAGTTGCTGAGTTGTATCAAGCTCACTTTATAAGAATATGTTCGAACCATTGAAATTAGATTTCATGATTAATAGGTGGGACTTAACCAATATCATTGATTTGTTGGATTTGGGCCAAGGTCAATGTGTACTAGAGGCAAAGTTGGGTAAGTGTACATGAGATGTGCACATATCAAGAGTTGATAGCCCAATATGTGTGCACACATCAATTAGTTGATAACACAAGATTCGATTGTTGCATGGAAATGCAATTGGTATGGATCAGATACCTACTAACTAAACTAAGGATGGTTTGTTGAGTTGCCTCCAGGTCAATCTTAGCAAATTGGATATCGACCCACTAGGAGAACTTTCATATAGGTTCTCTTGGGTTCATAGTGAGGGCTATGCACTTGCAATAAAATAGTGAGAATTATAATGCAATTTATTAAAGACCTAATAATTATGTATTTTCACGTACATTCTAACATGCTCTTTTTACATCTAGGTTGATAGAATCAACATGATGTCTACAAGTGTGAATCTACGATCTTTAATGGAAACAAATAAGTTGGCTGGACCTAATTTCCTAGACTGGCTTAGGAATTTGAGAATAGTTCTCAAATCCAAAAAAATAGGTTATGTCTTAGATGAGCCACTTCCTAATTCCCCTACTACTAATGCTTCTGAAGAGGTTTAGAAGGCTTACAAGAAGCATCTCGATGATAGTGAGATGGCAAGCTGTATTATGCTTGCTACTATGTCATCAAAGTTACAAAAGTAGCATGAGGCTATGGATGCTAACTCCATAGTCTATCATCTTAGGGAGCTTTTTGACGAATAAGCATGATCTGAAAGGTTCAAGATCTCTAAGTCGCTCTTCCGCTCTAAGATGATTGAGGGGACATCTCCAGTGCAATATGCTCTGAAGATGAATAGCTATATTGAGAGGTTGGCCTCATTGGGATTTGTGATGGACCATGAATTAAGTATAAACTTAATTCTCAGTGGTTTGACCGATAGTTATGCGCATTTTGTTCTTAACTATAGGATGAACCGTATTTCCACCACTATTCCTGAGCTGATCAACATGCTCAAAACATCTGAGCCATCTGTCAAGAAGGACAGTAAGACTATGATACTGATGGACTCTTCTAGTTCTAAGAAGAAGAAGTCCATGAAGCCTAAGGGAGGCTTGGCTAAGAAGAAGGCCAAAGAGATTACCCCAAAAGGGACTTGCTTCCATTGTGGCAAGGATGGCCATTGGAAGAGGAATTGCAAGGCTTACATAGAGTCCTTGAAGAAGAAGGCATCTGATGCCCCATCTACTTCAGGTATTTATGTCATTGAGGTTAATACTATTTCTAATAATAATATATAGGTATTAGATGCTGGTTGTGGCTCACACATATGCACTGATATGTAGGGCCTAAGGAATAATAGACAGCTCAGTAAGGGAGAGTCGAACCTGCGTGTTGGAAATGGTGCAAAGGTTGCTGCATTAGCTATAGGAACTTATGTATTGACCGTCCCTAGTAGGCTTATTTTAAATTTGGACAATTGCTTTTATGTATCTGCTTTAACTAAAAACATTATTTCTATTTCTAGTTTAAATAAAGATGGATTCCATTTGGCTTTTAGTAACAATTGTTCTTTCATGTTGACTGGTATTCTTTATGCTAGTAGTACATTAAGCAATGGTATATACATATTAGATATGTCAAATCCAATTTTAAATATCAATGACAATATGAGGCATAAACAAGATTTGTTGAAATCATCTTATTTATGGCATTGTCGCCTTGGCCATATAAGTAAGACGTGCATGACTAAGCTACACAAAAGTGGTAGTTTGGGGTCATTTGATTATGAATCATATGACACATGTGAATCTTGCTTATTAGGTAAGATGAAAAAATTACCCTTTAAAGGAAAGGGTGAACGTGCTAATGGACTATTATATTTAATACATTCAGATGTATATGGTCCAATGTCTACACATGCCAGAGGTGTTAGAGATGTGCCCTAAAGGCAATCGCCTTAAGCACTTAGTGTACACATTCATAAAGACATTCTTTCATTATATTAGTATTCATTTGCATATGAATTGATATAGATCTTAAACTAATTAATGAAAGTCCATGATATGAAACATAGTATGAAGGAAATCATGATGGGATCATGATCATGAGATTCCTATCATGTGTAATTATGTTTGTATCTAAATTATCCCTAGTCATAGCATTAACAAGACGGGACATTGTTGATCCGGATAGACTAGCACATGTTATGTTCCTTGATTAGATCAAGTAGTAGATCTCATAAGTTGCGAGCATGAGATGTTCAACGTTAACATGTGGATGCTTGCTAAGAGTAGTCAAGTACATTGGATGACCTGCTATGAGACAAT
>CATIWF010014586.1:0-19209 GCA_949630135.1 Balakata baccata | reverse complement strand
GTTCTGATAAAATAAATTCCTGGCCAGGAGAAATATGACTTATTCAATGTAAGATTGAATTATTAATTAGATTAATAATGATAAGTCTTATTTTAATCAGAACGCAAATTATCACTCATTAGAATATTGACTAATAGGGTTTGACATGCTGTGACCCTAATCAATACCGGGATCATAACGAAATGACTTAATATTATGATTTAGAGGTCAAAATAATATTTGAGATTTTATCGATAATTAAAAGGAGAATTCCGGAAGGATATTTAATGTATCTGGGTATACAAGAAATTTGGAAAATGTGCCTGATATAATATTAACGAGTTAATATTATATTTCCGTTCCGATAAAATTATTGACCTTATAAATCACACCAAATACATTATTAGTCTAGTCCATATAAAGATGTGAAGAGTAATTTAATTGAGAATTAAATTATAAATGATCACATATATTTTTGAGTTAAAATTAATGTTGATTAATTTTAACTATTTGTCTTATTTATAATTTTAATTAAAGTGTTAATTAAAATTATAATAATTTAATTAATTTGTTAATTAAATTAATTATAGTTGTATATTAAAGTAATTACCATATATAATAGAAGAGAATATTAATTCTATGATTAATGATAGTAGCTAGAAAATGAGCTATACAATTGTTGCACCATCATTATATCATAAATCAAAATTAAAATAAAAGTCAGAAAATCAATTTTTTCGTCTGCATCACCAAACCTCATTGAATGAGGTTGAAAATTGAGTTGGCCCTTTGGCCTATTTTTCTTCTTCTGCTCCTTAATCTTCTCTAATCTCCTTCTTCTTCTTCCTTAATCCTTCTTCTTCTAGTTCCTTAGTTTTCTCTCGAGCAAAAATCGTTTTTGTTCTTACAAAATTTTCTTTCTCTCATATGGTGTGAGCATTGAAAGAAAATATTGAGAAAAGCTTCTAAAGTGTTAATAGCTTATAAATTTACCAAAAGGAGAAAATTTGTGACCATACATCTGGACTAGCAAAGGAGTTTCATCAACGCAACTTAAAATTTCGGTCTTTTTGCTTGGTTTGTACCTTGGTGATATCAATAATAAAAGGTTTGTCTTAATCCTTTTATTTTCCATTTTATTTTTTAAATCATGGGATGATCTTGGCAAAATGGATTTTATCCATAAACGTTAACAAAATATGTTTTGATAAAAGTTATGGATAAATGCTTGAGGTTAACATGAAAAGTGTGTTTTCATGTCATGCAATATTTGATTGCTTGTTTTGGTAAAATTAAAAATTTTGAAATATATAATTTTGACAGAAACCTAAAGCTCTTCTCAATCCAAATAATGCTTCCGCTGCCAACACTAGTGCCATAAATGTGTAAAGAAATGTGTTGTTGTCTTCCATTTTCAGGTTCACAAATGAGCTGGATTTTTCACTTTTAATGTGTATAAAAATTTTGGTAGCAGAGCATAAGATTCATATGGTTTATCCTTGACCATTTCTTATGCTTTTTCCTTTGACCTCCAAGCTTTCATACTGATTTTCATCTCATGCTAATCATTCACATCTTTTATAATGTCTTGTGGTTTGTATTTTTTTTCTCAATAACATATTTTGGTTTAATGTAATCAGCAACTATAGATGAAATTGCTTGTATTTGGTTTGCCAATCTTACTTCCATAGAACATGTGTGGATGTTATTGAACTTTCTAACTTTAATCATTTTTGTTTTTCCTACAATCGTAAGATTTTTTTTAGATCATTAGTTAGTCAGTAATATTAATTGAACATTTAGAAGTAGTTTATCTTAAGTTTACCCAGTATTTACGCTAAATTTACCCAATATTTACTCAAAATTTATTTAAGATTTAAACAAAGATATACTAAGAAAATACAACAAATTCATAAGAGATGGCCATAATGTTTACTAAATGTAAATCAAACATTTAGAAGACTTTTGGAAATATATAGTTTACCTTTTGTTGAAGCTCTAATGTACTATTTGTAATTGATGTCTATGCATCTAGCAATATATGTCTTGATGCAGGATTTTTTGACCATGTATTGGAAGTGTTTGGTTATTGCACAATAACTAAGCACCTTCTTGAATGTCTCCTTGTTTATATATGTATGATTTTCTGTGATTTCAATTTTTGATGTTGCATCACTTATAAACGTTGATATTGGGCTATCAGCTTCTATGTTGATATCAAATACATCTTTTGGTAATGCATTTGCATAATCTAAGAAATATGTGGATTGATTTTGATTTTTAGTATTCGTAGAGTAGTTTTATGATACTGAAATTGTGTATCTATTTGCTGATTTAACTCTCATATGCTCTTCATTTTGGAAATAAGTAAGTCTGAAGCATCTTGGATCAATAGCTCTTTGTTGTACAGTTATGCAGAGTGGCAGCCTTGTGACATCTATCTCGTTTTCTTCAATTTTTAAAGGTGGATAATTATCTTTCAACTTGTATTGTATCTCAATGGTGTTTAGAGCTCTGTTTAAATACAGATTTTCATATAAAATTTTCAGTAGGTTGTCAAAGTTGCAATTAACTATAATGAATATGCCATTAACTCTGAAATCAATGTAATTCTGTTGTTCATCTCATTATCTACTGTGATGTATAACTATTGGAATATCTTTCATTTCTTCCTGTAAATTTGAAAATTGTTAAAGAAGTATTTAAGTATATTATAGCAAATGGTATTTAAGGTTTACTCAAGGTATACCGAAAGTTTAGGTTTACCCAAAATTTATAGAAAGTTTACCTAGGATTTACACAATGTATACCAAAAATTTAACAAGATTTACTCTAAATTTACCCAAAGTTTATTCAAAGTTCAACATAGGTTTACCAAAAGTTTACTAAGGGTTTACCCAAAATTAACCTGAGGTACACTCGATATTTACCCAAGATTTGTCTAAGGTAAACCTTGTTTTAAGCTAAGGTATACTAAAGGCTTATCCTAAGTTTACCAAAGATTAAGTAGGGTACACCGAAGGTGTAACTTACCCAAGGTTTATCACAATTTAACATCAAACATATCAAAATTTACAAACTATTTTCTTATCATTATTTAAGGTTTACAATTATGTAGCAGTTATCTATTGAATGTTTACCATTATAAAACAGATATGCATGATTGGTTTACCAAGGGTTTACTAAAGATATACAACATATGTTTATGATATTTAGTCTTTTTTTTTAATGGAATGAATATGATCGAGGAAAGCAAAACTTATAATTTGTTAATTGATGATCAGTGTATTATTCTCATTATACTTCTACAAACTAAAATAAACATACATTGATTTGCTGTTGAAATCGATTATGAGAGAGAATTTTGTAGATTTTTTTGAAAAATACTACAACTGCAGTAGTTTAAACGATTAGGAATTTGATTACTAATTCAGAAGAGTTTGAATGATTTGAGCAGTAATTTGAAGAAGAAAAAAATCGCGATTTGTTGTTTTGAAGAGATGAAAAAAGATTTGAGAGAGTGATTTTTGCGTAATATTTTAATTTTTCTTTTTTAAAAATCTGATGACTGGATTTCAGTATTCTTGAAAAAAACTTTGTTGACTAATTCATTTGTAGTTGATGGCGCAATTTTAACTTTTTATGTAAAATTTTTAAAATAAAAAGATTGTTGAACGTATAAAATTTTATAAATTTAAATCAATAGTGAAATAGAGAAGTCTTTGAGAGATGTTCTAAAATCTCTCGCTTCTTTTTTGAACTCACTCTATTTTTACTGCCACGCTCGGCCACCCCCCACACACCTCTTATCTTGATTTGCATTATAGATAGGAACTTTGACTAATTGTTGCTTTTTTGAACTCTCACTCTTACTGTTTTTTTCTCACTCATTTTGACTGATTGTTGCAAAATAAAAATTCATTTCAAGATTGTTTTTTTCTGATTTGCACTGTAGATGGGCGCTTTGATTTGAGGTTTTTCAGCAAGGATTCAGCTTTATTTAGAAGTGCTGATTCAGTATATATATTTATTTATTTATTTATTTTGTCTCCACGCAAGGATAAGTCATCAGTTTTTCTTACCTGCAACTAGACTTGTTCAAAATCGTAATTACTTTGATTTGGTGCTGAACTTTTTTTTTTACTGTTGTGCTATACTTGTTAAAAGGATAAAAATTGGGTTGAATATTTTCATTTTATTATAATTTAATATTAAATTTTTTAATTATTGTAATTTAGTATTAAAATTTTTATAAATATTACAATTTGTTGTTCAAATTAAAATTTTATTAAAAAAATTGTCATGACATATTAATCGGTTGACGTGATATGTGAGCAGCTAACATGTATGACGTATTTACTGTTAACGAAATATTTTTTTTACTAAAATTTTAACTTGAATATCAAATTATAATATTATTGAAAATTTTAGTATTAAATTGCAATGATTAGAACATTTAGTACTAAATTGTAATAAAATTTAATACTACACAATAAAAATTTGATATTTTTTTTTAATAATTAAGCCTTTAATATATTCAAAATATCCAATTTTTCAATAACGTGTTGAAATCAAAATCACTCAAATAAAAACGTGACTTTCCCATTTATTCTCTCCTAAATTACCCAATTTCCTTATTTTGCTGGTTTTGATTTGTCGTAGCCGTAGCTTTACCTGTGCCCGAGAATGGTTGAATAGGCCTCTTAACTCAATCGAGATTCGTTCAGACTATCTTTGGATTGAACGCTTTTAAACAGTTTATAGATTTATATATATATATCGTTTAATTATTTAAAAAATATTAAAATTTATAAATTTTAAAAAAATTTCTTATCTATTAAAATTCATCAATTTCTACTGACTTAATTTTTTATTTTTTATTTGAGAAAATTTAAAATTTATAAAATTTAATTAATAATAAATTGTTATTAGATTTTTTTATTATTTATAAATTAATAATATTTCAATATTATCCTTAATTATGAAAAAGCAAAATTATTTTCTTTAAATTTCGACAAATTGCTTTATTATTGTTATTATAATAATAGTAGTATTATTAATAAAAAAATATTTCAACTTTATTTTTTTTATTTTTCAACTCTTGATATACACAGTATAATTGATAGTATATACTTAATTAATAATAAATTATTAATATTTAATAAATAATAAAATTAATTATTAAATTTATAGATTATAGTTATTAAACAAAATATAAATATAAAAATAATTATATTATCCATCAATTGATTTTATAATTAAACTAAACGATAAAATTTTTAAAATTTATAAATTTTACAACCGGCAGATTTAAAATTTATAAATTGTATCAACCCAATTTGTTTGAATTGGAAAATTATATTTTCTTTTGGAGGATGGTTTTTGTGTGAATGGTCAATAATTGTCTATCAATATCATCCTCTCTTACTTGATTTCTTATTACGAAGATATCAACTTTTTTTCTTTAAAATAAAAGAAAACAAAAATTAAGAGAAAGATAAAGACAAAGGCAAAGGAAAAAAGAAATAAGATTTGAGATAGTGCTTTTGCAGAGATATTTTTTTTTTAAAAAAAAAGACAAAAACTGAAAGAGAGAGATAGAGACCGAAAGATAAAAAATAAATTGAGATTATTTATTTATGTGCTTTTGTGATTTGTTGAGAGATGGCAGGTTGTATAGTTTAAGTATCGTTTCATTACACGTTTTGCTATTTCATTGGCTACACTTTTTTTTTTTTATTATTTCCTTGTAAAAAAGCCTCTTTGCGTCTATTCATGACCTGAAATTGGATAAAATGATATGAATAAATGCAATTTAGTGAATTTCGATTACTTTTCCTAGAAATGCTTTACGACTATATTTAGATTTAGTTGAATAATTTACAACTTTTTGTTATACTTAAAAAATATTTAAATTTATAGATTTGAAAAAAAAAATTTATTTATTAAAATTTTTTATTTTTTAAAAAATTTAATTTTATATCTCCTAAATAGAAAAATCGAAAATTTACTATTTTTTATTCATAAGGATTGTTATCGATTTTTCTTATTTTAATATTATTCATAATAAATAAATAATATTTCAAAACTACATAATTCTAAAAAAATAAAAATTAGTTTATTAATTTTAAGTAATTACTTTATTATTATTTATACGCATTAAATTATTTATAAAAAATTATTTTTAGTTTATATCAACCTCATTAGATATTATAACGTACAATAATTTTTCGTTTTAATAATAAATAAATTATATTTGAAAGTTTAAATTATATATATGTAAAAAGACGGAATACTATTAAATTTATTTTTTATTAACTCTTAAAATAACTAATATTATTTGCTTAATTTTAAGTATATGGTAAAATTGATTATATGTACTTAATTAATAATAAATTTTTAATATTTAATAAAAGCTAAAATTGAAAATTAATTATTAAATTTATGGATTGTGATTATTGAATCAAACATAAGTTTAAAGAAAATTACACCATCAATTTATAAATTTTATAGTAAAATTAAACAATTAAATTATTATAATCTATAGATTTAAAATCTATTAATTTCTATAAAATTAATAAATTTTAAATTCTCGAGATACAAACAGTGCCTACATGTAATTTTCAAACTATAATAAAATACTAGAAAAAACAAATAAAAGAAACTTTGATACATTATAGCATCACCGATATTACTTTTTTTTTTATTTTAAAGATTATCTTTGTTATAATAAAGAGGATATTAGAATATTTTTAAATATAAAGAGTAAAAATTATTTAATAGATTTTTTATATTTTTACTAATTATTTCTTAACTATCAATATTTATTAAAAAAAATGAATATTTTTTTTATAAAAAATAACGATGCTTTAAGTACAATTATAATAAATAGTAAAATTTAGCTCTCCATTCTCTCTAGATGCGGAGAAACAAATTTACTCTCTATTCTAAATTTTAAAAATAAATAGTTTATTGAAAATTTTTTTTTATAAAATTACTCTCTAAAATAAAAAAATATAGCTCAAATAAATAAATAGTTTATTTCTCGAAACTTGTCGACCTCTCTCTCTCTCTCTTTCTTAGTCTCTCGTTCAGCCGGCCAATCTTGTTATAAATTTCCTCATTTGTTTCGGTATTCCAACACACAAAGCGAGGATGTCATGGTGCATGATAAAAGGGGTTCGAAAGAGGTGCCAGAGGAGAAAATTTTGAAGGATATCAAAGTAACGGGCAAGGTAAGAATAAAATATTAGTTTTCTTTGAGATTTTGCGCACTATGGTGCTCTTATCAACTCAACTTTTCTTTTGATTAAAGGGAATAAGAGGCCGGTAAAGGAAATGCTTTTGTATGTGTGTAAAGGTGAATTTCACTAACTGTGTTTTTACTATGTAAAATCATAACAATTTCGTACAGATTATTTATAATATAAAATTAACTCAATTTTTATTTTATAACTAAAATAATCTTTAAAAAACTGCATTGTTACAATTTGTATAATTGGAGTACCGTTGGTGAAATTTACTGTACAGTGTAAGTGGCATATCTTTGACTGAATGGTTTGAGATACGACGTCGTTTTCAAAATGGGCTTAGCATGACTCGTAATAGATAAACGGTGGCTTTTCAATTTGAGTAAAACAGGGGTAAAAACGGGTCTACACTATAGTGGCTACAGTAACACTCCCACCTGTACTCTCTCTCTCTATATATATATATATATCAGTAAATAAAATTAATTAAAATAGAAAAAAATCCATATAATGCTTTTAAAACTGAAAATTAATGGTGTAAAATGCTTTAGAATCTTTAGATCATTAATTTTTAATTTTATCTATTAATTTTCTATAGTTAAAATTAAAAATTTATGATATAATAATTTTAAAATTATAGATATAAATTACACAAAATATACTGCAGAGTTTTTATATAACCGTGGTTGAAGGGTGTGCAAAAGCACGCGTTTGATCCGATGCTTTTTAGGAGATAATGTAAACTTTTTATTTTTTTTTATTTTCTTTGATAAATAATTAGTTTAATATAGTTCAGAATTGTAAATCTTTTACATGTCCATTTTTTATTAACGTTTTGAAATCAGAACCACTCAAATAAAGCGTCACTTTTCCATTTGTTCTGCCTCAAATTATCCTGTTTTCTCTATTTGCCGTAGCCGTGGCTTTACCCGCACGCGGAATGGTTGAATAGATCTCTTGACTCGGTTGAGATTCACTTAAAGATTTGTTTGAATTGGGAAATTATATTTTCGTTTTCGAGAGTGGTTGTTCTTTGAATGCTCAGTCGACATCATCCTCTTCACTGCCATCCTATAGAGTTTTTTACAGCCATAATTTGCATTTGATTTCTTATTATGGTTTACCGCCATAACAGAGCTTTTGTGAAGAATGATTTTATGCAGAGATAAAAGGTTGTGATGGCTAGTACGTTAAAAAAGCTTTTTCAACGGTCTTTCTATTTCCATATTTAGAAATTTTATATCATTTTATAACATTTTTATTTTTCTCTTTGATTTATTTTATTTTTTAAAATTTACTTTATCAATTCTTAAATTTGGAAGTATAACAAAGTTCTTAGTAATATTTTATTATTATTATTTTTTGTCTCTTATTATTTTTTTTATTGTTTTAGATAATTTTATTAACAAAATATTAAAATAAAAAATTAAATAGAGAATATTGTTGGAATGTACCAAAATTTTAAAATAAATTAAAATAAAAAATAATTTTTTTATGATATAATAAAATGTAAAATACGAAGCATGGTTTTCAACGTTAATATTGTCAAAAGTTTAGACAAAAGGGCAATTATTTAATCAAAGTATGCACACGTGGCATCATTATATAAAAACTTTCTCTATGCTTTTAAAATGGATGGATGGATGGATAGAGAGGCATCAGAAATAAAATAAAACGGCCATTTGGGGCGCATGTTAACAAAAAAGAAGCTAAAATACCCGCAATGCGTATTAGATACAGATGCTTATACTGCCGTAGCAAAAAAATGAGGTTTTTGGGGCCCTTGTTGCGCACAGGCGTGGAAATAAATCGGCCTAACGGCTTGTAAAAGAACACTCTGCCAGTAGCAATGTGCCACGTATATCGGCTGGGCCACCCAAGAATCACCAAAAGTGAAAGGCATTTTGCGCACCCCGCGTCTGTTAGGATTTGAAAACATAACAGCGTGCTTTCAGTAAAAAAAAAAAAAAAGCATGCTTCTACATTGCTCTTGCAATTTGAGCATATCGCATCCTATATTTAATTTCATGTATGATATGAATATAATACGATTAATTAATTGTATTAAAAATTATAATACAGTTAAAATCTGTATTAATGCTATATAATTAAATATAATTAATTAAATACATTTAAATATGTGCATGTTATACAAGATAAAATAATTAAATACAGTTAAGTAAACGCAGATATATACATGATATGAAACACGATTATATATAAATATTAAATTTTGCAAAAAAAAATTCCACATATAATAAAAAATTATTACAATACATAATTCATTAAAAAAACTTCAAATTAAAAATTATTACAATGGACAAAATAATCTATTATACTTTAATTTATCTAAATATAATTTAATAAATATACAATAATTATATATTAGTTCATCTAAACACAATATTAATATTGAAAAAAAATAATAGCTATATAATATTTATTAATATTTATCTACATGTACAAAATGCTAATATAATTAATTTTAACAAATTGTGTAAAAAATTTATTCATATATAAATATTTAAAATATTATAATATATATTTAAATAGTTTATATAGTTTGAATTTTAAATAACACTAAAATAAGTAAAAATTTTATGTATTTTAAATCGTGTCTAACTATGTTTTAACATGTTTAACAAGTAAAATTCTTTTTTGATACATTTTTTTTGTCTTAATTATATTTATATGGTTAAGACACATATCTGTATAGTTCAAATCAATATTTGTTTAAGTTCATATAGAATTGTATCATTTAATCGTGTCGTGTCAAAATTTGACAATTCTACTTCTACCCATCCGTACACTATTTTTTTGGTTAAAATAATATGAACTTTATACGTGTTATTTAAAAATAAAAATTAAAACTAAGTTCATTAGTAAAAAAATTATAGATTAAAATCTAGATATGAATCATTTTGGTTTTGATTTGATTTTCTTATGCATGACTCAAAAGGTTAATGGGATTAATGTAATGTTATTCTCAATATCTCATAAATGGGATAAACTAGATAATTTAATTTAATACTTCTAACCAATTTAATCGAAAATTATATATATATATATATATATTAATCGAAAATCAAACTGAATTGAGAAAGATAAAATATTGAGTTGTTTGGGTCTTTGGACATGTGACTAAACTTTGAGATTCAAATAGTGAACTGCATAAAATGAAGTCATGATTTTGTTAATTAAAAAGAAAATATTATGAGAAAGATAGTTCTTTAATTGTTGATATTAAAATTCAATTAAAATTAAAGGACTTGAGAAGATAAATATAGAGATTCCATTAAATAAAATAGTATGATTATCCACAAATCTCGTTAGATTTATGAAAAGGATATTTTTTTTTTTTTTATGAATAGTTTCTTTTTGTACCCATAATAAAGGTGATAATTTTTTAAGCATATATTATTAAAAAATGATAAAAATTAATTTAAGGAAAAAAAGACAGATTTTAATTATTAAGTCATTGTATATGTGTATTGTTGTCATTTATACTGTAGTACAGAAATATATTGACCAGAATTTAAATACGAACATATGAATGTGAGAAATCTAATTTAATATGATATTTAATATGAATATTGAGTTAATTTGATTAAATGTTGTGATTTGGTGTCATGCACGTAAATCAATATAACGAACCGGACAAAAAATACATGATTTTTATCCGCGTGGTAAGAATTTAAATTAAGCATACCAAAATATAGAAAATAATATTTTAAGGTCATAGATGAAGTTATATGGAGATATTTTAAGGTTAAGAGATTCGATTTGCGGAAATAATATTCCCAATGCAGATTTACAGTATGATTTTTCGATTGGAAGTTAGAAATATGCATTTATTATCACAATGATGTCAATGTGACCACAATTGAAGTCTAATATTTTTAAAAATAATAATTTAGAAATCAAAGTTTAAATGAATTTTTATGGGTATGATTTAGAAAAATGACTAAATCGCAAAAACATAATTTTCATACCGGTGGTCATTTTGCAAAATCGGGAAGATCATTTCTAAGATAAAATTTTTCTTAGAAGATTGGTATGTTCAATTTGAGGAGATAAGGTCATTTGGAATATGTAATTTAAGAAAATAAATTTATTCAAGTACTAAACTTAAAAATTGAAAAGTTAGTGGAAAAAATTTAGAGTCAAAATTTCTTTTGAATTATTTTGGATAAAATCCAAATTATCTTCTTGATTAATTTTAATTGGCCAATTGGAGCAATGATTATGTTTAATTAAGCATTATTCAAGTATATAAAGTAAATGGATAAAAAAATTCAACAATTTCATAATAATAATGAAACATCATCTTCTTTTTCTTCTTCATTTGGACGACCACCCCAGTCATTACCTATATTTCTTTCTAATTTCTCCCGTAAATTACTATCATCCAAGCATAAGGATTTAAGTATGAGTGAAAAAAATAATTTTGGAGGAAAATCACATATTGGCAAAAAATTCCAAGAATTAGATGTTAGATTTTCTTCATTTTTCTTTTAAATCTCCACATATTTAAGTTAATTTAAATAATTATTTTGAATAAATTTTAATTTGATGGTATGTTTGATTTTGAATTTGTAAAAAGGAATAATTAGAGTTTTATAGAAAATTATAGAAAAATTAAATAAAAATAGAAAATGAGTAGAATGAGACTTGAGGAAGATGAGTATGGTAAAAATTTGATAAAAATAATTTTTAGGAATTTTTTTGGAATTTTTAGAAATTTTCTATAATTATGGCCAAATGTTTAAAAAATTATTTTGAATGATTTTGTGCCTTAAAATGATGCAAATGAAGTGTTTGGAAGTGGAAGATAATTTTTTGTAAAGACGAAAATTTTAATAGAGTTTTTGGATTTTTGGCCTAATTATTGAAAAATTTATTGGAAATTATTAAATATGATTTGGGTGAAATTGGTAATAGAAAATACAAGAAAATGAGTTAAAGTGATTATAAAAATTTATATGGAATTTTTAAAGCATTTATTGAATTAATAAAGATTTTTTAGTGGAAAAAATGGATTTATAGAGAAAAATAAAAAAAAATAAAATATTTTAAAAAATAATATAATAAAATAATATTGAAAAATTTTGGTCATCAGGTGATCGAAGTATCGGATTACGCGTTAAATGCGTATAACAAGAAAAATAATATTGATGTGAGCTTATGATATATAAAAGAGTGTAAAGTAATCAAAAAGTTTTATTTTCAATAGAATATATATTAAAGATGACTCTGCATTTAATTAGAAATTAATTGTTGTTCACACAAATTTGCAAGACCAGCACTGAGGGAGGATCAGGAAAAGGAGTCAGCAGATACCGATATGTGATAGTTGAGGTATGTACAATAATTTATAATTTTAACTATTAAATGTTCAAATATGATTTTAACGAAATTTTGATTTAAATATATTTATATAATAATATGAAATTTAAAATAGTTATTTATAGCAAATATTATATATATATATATATATATTTGTGCTTTATTTTTCTTAAATGATAAAATATTACGGAAACTTGTATTTGACTATAATTTTATATTTTAGCTCTTATATTAGCATAGACAACGGTTTATAGAGTTATTGACATGCCAATAGGATTATTGGCCTTGTAGATTTTCTATGTCATCTATTATAATTTACAACCTAGTGGGTTCCTGTGGTCGTACAATACATATATTTGGTTCGGTGGATTTTCTATGACTATGTAATATAATTTATTTACATTATTTTTTCTCATTCAATGAGTTTTTTGGGATCATGAAATGATATGTACCATTCATTTCTCTATGATTAGTCTATGATGATTTAATATATGAGTATAACAAGAAATTTTTATGAGTTTATGATATTGATAAATGATTTTATATTTTCTATAAATGACTTTTATTATAAAATATTGTATCACTGAGTTGTATAATTCAGCGTAGTAGTTTATTTTTCTTTCACATAGGTTTAAAGTGAAGATAAAACGATAAATTTTGTAGATATAGAGTCGCTAATAATTGGCCCCACAGTATGGAGCCGAGCAATAATAGTAGCCATTTCAAGCAGATTGACATTTTCTTATATATTTTGTTATTATGGTATTAACAGTGTAAATAAAAAAAAATTTAACTACTCTTACACAGGGGAGTGTAATTAGAAAGTGAATTTAGTATTATATTACATATATTATTGTTTTATATTGTCTTTTACTCGAAAAATGATATAAATGTTTTGCTATAAGTTTTTTAAACTGTAACACTACTTATCCGGATATCACGGAAAATGACAATATCTCTAGTTTATATATGAAATTTTATTCAAACATCCATTTGTTTTTTAATTTTCACAAATCTCTGTTGTATTTTTGTTTTTTTCAATTTTGTTGGTTTGGTTAATGG
The DNA here is from genome assembly GCA_949630135.1 of Balakata baccata. Classification (NCBI taxonomy): domain Eukaryota; kingdom Viridiplantae; phylum Streptophyta; class Magnoliopsida; order Malpighiales; family Euphorbiaceae; genus Balakata; species Balakata baccata. The sequence continues at coordinate 5,572 of CATIWF010014586.1, read as the reverse complement.
CTTAACTTGCTATGTAAAGATCTGCCCATCTTTCTGCCATTTCTTCCTCCTACGCTACTTCCCTTGTTAAACGTCTCTCCACCTTTAAAATCATTCTTCTTCTACTACTTCAGCTGCCACTTCCTCCCATTAGATTTCTTCACTAAAGATCCACATCTTTTTTCCTCCACCATGAAAATTGCAGCAGGGACAGAGAAGAGGTTTAGATGTGTTAGATAAAGACTCTAGGAAAAATGGGCGGCGGAGATCAGCATATACATGCTGTATTTAGTGAGGAAAAGTATAAGAAAAGGTAATATTTTTCTTGAACAGTTGATTGCTTTTCTAGATTACGACGTAGAGAGAAAAAGAAAATTTGAAATAAAAAAATCAAATGGAGGACTGCATAAATCTATTGCAATTAGGAAAGCAGTGCATGAGTGATCGAAAGTTGAAAACTAGGGCTGAATGAATTAATTAGGAAAGATGAAATCAGGAAACAAAAAGAAAAATGGAAAAATTTTAAAATTGAAAAAGAAGTGTAAAATACTATACCTAGTGGTGTTTATATATATATATATATATATGTATGTAGTTGGAATGGTAGAGAATAGGTAGCTTCAGTCGAAGCAGAGAAGAGGTATAGTCTGTTCTCTTACCAATTTTGATTAAGTGTAAGAACAAATGATTATTTAATATTAACATACAAGCCTACACACATACAATGAACAAGTTAAATATAACAAAGTTTCTTTTTAGCCACTCTCTATTTCCATTATTTTAATAATTGGTTTCAAATTTTATTCTATATAATTTAGTTTATAAATAATTTTTTAAAAATAATAAATTGAAATAATATATGTTGAATATAATATTCAAATAGTGTTCATAATGCATACAGTGTACAGTTTATGATATGATGCATTTCAAAATAATAATAATATTATTATTATTATTATCGTCATCGAAAGACAGTTCTGTTATATGTTTGTTACATTTATATCTACATATACATATAATTAGTATATAATCTATGCATAACTAAATTAAAATGGATGATGCAGTTTGAATTTATCTATAATATTATATGTTAACTGTATATAAGTTATATGTATATTGAGTAATAGGTTAATACTTAAGAAATATGTTTTTACACCAAAATGTATTTTATACTAAATAAATAAATAATATTAATGTAAATATATAATAAAAATTATATATGTTAAAGGAAAACACACAATATTCTATATTCTTAAGATAATATTTGTGTTATTTATTTATCTTTTCAAACGATAAATTTGAGAATTATAATTTGGAAAACATCAAACCTGAGTTGAAGCAGGGCAACCAGAAGAATTTTAGAGATAATAATGATATTTATAGAAAAGAGCAAAGTGACTATTTGACTATATATCGCTGCAAGGGAAGTGAGTCAAACAATAAAATTGAGTATACAAATATAATTAAAAATAACTATGAAGGAATTTGATGAAGGAACCGTGTCAGACAATTGAAGACTCTGTGTCCAGTTCGTGCACGAAAAAGTACATCAGACAATCATATTTTCAAATTCCCTATGAAAGCAGATTTGTGTCCAAATCCCTTTTCAAAACGGAAAGATCAGTGCAATATAGTTTTATGGGCTTGCCTTTCTCTCTTTGACTACATAGTTTTCTCTTATTTGGGCTTTGGGCTTTTAGAGACTTCAAGCTATAGCCGGTGTTAAGTGTTAGCCTTTAATTTTTCTCTCCATTTTTATATGTTATTTTTTCCTTCATGCAATTCAAAGTGTGAGTTTTGTTCACAATACTGATTGAGTTTATTGAGAAAAAATTTTAAGTTTGAATAATATTATTGGAGATGGATGTAAAGACTTAATTGTGATTGAGTCTGAATAGGATTAGAGCATCTCTAATATATTATTTACCTTTAAAATTTAGAGAAAATAATAAATTTGACTTTTTATATCTAAATAGTTAAATTTTATTGTATATTATAACTGTAATTAATGCATATTCTACTTTTTTTTTTACTGATGTATTTTTTTAAAATATTTTTTTCTTTCATTATAATAAATTTTTTTTTATTTTTTTTAATAAATATTAATTTATATAAAATAAAGCAAAATGAAGAATAATTAAAATATAAAGAGTCAATTGAATTCTCGGTTTTGCGAACGACTACTTTTTCACTCGAGTTTATTAACATGGAAAGGAAATAATTCATGCTTTGGTTCATGTGGGAAGAAGTTATGCGGCACAAATTAAGTATAATGAGCGGTACTGCTTGTATATCCCAAATGAATACATGAAATAATTAGTAAGAAAAAAAATATATTTCAAATAATATTTATTTATTAATAATAATTGATAAAATATAAGTAATATTCTGAAATTTTACAATATTTTAAATTATTTTTTAAATTGAATATATTTTTATGTGTTTAGATATATAAAATAATTTTATATAACAATAATAAGTAAATATATTTTTAGTTTTCAAAATTAAAAAATAAGTTTTTTCTTTTAAATAAGTAAACATATTTTTCTTTTTCAAAAAATGTAAAACAATTTTTAATTTGTAATACGTAAACACGTTTTACAAGTTTTCTATGTTTATAAGCTCTTTATTTGAGTTATATTTTTTATTTTAAAGAGTTATTTCATAAAAATGGTTTTTAATATACTTTCTATTTTTAAAATTTAAAGTAGAGAGTGAGTTTGGTTCTTTATATCTAGAGAGTCATATTTTACTATATATTCTAATTGTAACTAATATATTCCTACTTTTTATGCATATTCTATCTTTTTATTAATGTGTTAATTTTCTCTTTTATTATAATAAAAGTCACTTATTTTTTTCTTTTGATAAATATTAATTGGAAAGATTACAAAATAAACCATGAATTTTGCAATATATCACAATTATATCAAATTCTAAAAAAATTATATTTAAATTATATGAACTTTTATTTTTGAAACAAATCTAGCTTTGGTAGTATGAAACCAATATCAGAACCTAACTGACGCTTACATGTATTGACTGAATGAATTAATTAGCATTGAAGTAGATTAACCGGTGCTAACTGGATTAAATATATCCAATTATAGTTGGATAATTAGATTAAAGCATTAACTATTTAATTCGATTATTTAATCTAGTCAGCTTATTTAATCTACATCAACGCCAACTATTCCATTTGGTCAATACACATAAACACCAATTAGGTTCGGAGACTGATTTTATGTTATCAATGCTGAATTTGTTTTAAAAATGAAAGTTCATATATTTTAAATAGAATTTTTAAAAAATTGGATATAGTTTAAAACATTTTTATTATAATAAATATGCTCTTTAAAAGAAAAAAAAATATTATTGGAAATGCTCATAGTATTAGATGTAAAAAAGATGAAATTACTTTTGTGTTTTTTTTTTAAAGAGTGATTTTGGTATTGAGATTTTTGCCCAATCTTGTGCTTTCTTCTACAATGGTTCTTTGCCTTGATTATGAAGAACTCAAGATTTATTGGAAATTTGGAGTTTACAAAGCAAGATTCATGACTATTTTCCTTTAAAAATTGCGTGTAAAACTTAACTAATGGAAATGGAAAACTTAATTAATTATATTATTAAAATTTTCCTGTTAAAAAATTTAATTAATTATATGCTATATAATACTATATGGTATTATTATTATTATTATTTTGTATATTAAATGTCTGCTTGGTTTAGCAGTCTGTTTTTGGCTTAATTAATATTGAGTGAATATTTTAAAGAAATGAATTATTGTCAAATTTAAAAATAAAAAAAATAATTCCTCTGCATTAATTTGCAGGTTTTCATTGATTTGATATGTTGTACCAAACCTTATTAAGATGTAAAGAAATGTTTATATCTCATGATTACATTAAGTAGTTGAGATTTCTCATTTTCAGGTGGTTGACTGTAAACCATTATTTGATATTTTCCCCTTCTTTTCTTAATAGGTGAGGCACATAGTTTTGCTTGTATTTCACTTTTCTCACCCCATTTTCAAAATAAAATTTGAAATTTTTTTAACATAATATATATTTTTTTCAAATGAAATTTTTGTAAATTTACATATTTCATCTAAAAAGTAAAAACTATATAGGTGTTAAATAAATAATGAAACCATATGATTTCTACCTTAAAAAGAATATGGAATAATGATAGTTTTTCTTTTTTCTTTAAGAAGAAGTCTCCGATTTCAATTTTGATCGTATGAAATGACTTTTAAAACTTGGGAGGGGAGTAATTTATCTTTTTGATAGATCTATATCTAATACGAATCCAGATTAATTTACACTGTATGATTTAGATTATATATATATATATATATAAAGAAATAGGTGATTTCCATTTATGATACTTAATTAGTTAAAAAAATAAAAAATTCAGAATGAGAGTTGCATTGCCCAAGCAATAAGAAACAGCCATCCTCTCTTCTCCTAGATTCCTAGTCAATCAAATTTATTTTATGGGTATAATTAAAAACAAACATATATATACTTTCTTTATTGACAAAGTAATTAGTGTTATTATCCTTTTAAAATATATATACCCACTTTAAAGATTCACCCACTATATATGGTTGGGGTGTAAATGTGTTTTGATGAGTTAGATGGGAAGGTTTTCGCTTACTTTAAAAGAAATTTTAAAGAAAAAAAAAATTGTTGGTATCTTCATTTTATATTTCAATAGGTCGAAACTAATTCTATTCGTATCGAATAAAATTTTGAAAGACAGTAAAATATTTTTTTATAAATTTTAAAGTAACTACATACTTATAACTCCTATTCAATTAATTAAATTGGAAGATTTTTTCGTCAACTCATCCACATGCTTTTATTTAAAATTTGCCTTTTATTAAAAAAGAAAAAGAAAAAGAGAAAATTAGAGTGAGGTGGTAAGTAACTTTCATTAAATTCAAGTTCATTCTATAATAGGATGCCTCTGCTTCTACTTGAATAGTAATAATTGTTATCCTAAATTGCTAGCATTTAATCTGACTATCAAAATTAAAAATAAATTTAATTTGTTCATAATATGCATTATATATAATATGATAAATAATTAACTGAACATAAAATTATTATTAAAAATATAATTTTTAGCCAATAAAAAACAAAAAAATTATTTTTATATTTTATATCTAAAACTAGTTTTTAATTTAGTATAAATTATAAAAGCTTCAACAGCTGACTTTTTACTTTTATTTTGTTAAACATTCAACTTTTGATTTGCTGGGCTGTTGAAAACTGAATTAACCAAATACATAATTCAGCTTTTAATATAGACAGCTAAAAATTGAAATTTTATAATTAATCGATATGAGATATCAAACTAGTTTATTATTTTTTTAATTTTCTACAAAAGATTTGATGTAGGGTATTTCAAATTTGGGTAAATTAGGATGATCAATGGTTCAGTTAGTTAGATTCAATTTTGACCTTGAAGTTTTTAAAATCAAATGGATCAAATCTTATCAATTGTAATGCAAATTAGTTAGATGTCAAGTGAAACAAGTAATGCAATAATATAAATTAATCCTTAAAAAACAACAACTATAAAA